>CM053029.1:100764836-100802391 GCA_028564925.1 Lithobates sylvaticus
CAGCAACAATACTCAGGTAGGCCATGGAGTTTAAATGATGCTCAATTGGTACTAAGGGGCCCAAAGTGTGCCAAGAAAATATCCTCCACACCATAACACCAGCCTGAACCGGTGATACAAGGCAGGATGGATCCATGGCTTTCATGTTGTTTACACCAAATTCTGACCCTACCATCTGAATGTCGCATTTGAAATCGAGACTCATCAGACCAGGCAACGTTTTCCCAATCTTCTATTGTCCGATTTTGGTGTTCCTGATCAGTTTCCTGTTCTTAGCTGACAGGAGTGGTACCCGGTTTGGTCTTCTGCTGCTGTAGCCCACCTGCTCTAAGGTTTGATGAGTTGTGCGTTCAGAGATGGTATTCTGCATACCTTGGGTGTAACGAGTGGTTATTTGAGTTACTGTTGCCTTTCTATCATCTCAGACCAGTCTGCCCATTCTACTCTGACATCAACAAGGCGATTCCGTCCACACAACTCCCGCTCACTGGATATTTTCTCTTTTTTTTTCGGACCATTCTCTGAAAATCCTAGAGATGGTTGTGTGTGAAAATCCCAGTAGATCAGCAGTTTTTGAAATACTCAGACCAGCCCGTCTGGCACCAACAACCATGCCACGTTCAAAGTCACTTAAATCCCTTTTCTTCCCCATTCTGATGCTCAGTTTGAACTTCAGCAAGTCGTCTTCACCACATCTAGATGCCTAAATGCATTGAGTTGCTGCCAAATGATTGGCCGATTAACAATCTGTTACCAAGCAATTCATCAGGTGTACCTAATAAAGTGGCCAGTGAGTGTATATATTATATACATTATATATACAGTAGAGCTGCACTGCACTGAATCGTTTTTTTTGCTAGAAAATTACTTAGAACCCCCAAACATTATATATATATATATATATTTTAGTAGAGACCTTAGAGAATAAAATGGTGGTTGTTGCAATATTTTATGTCACACTGTATTTGCGCAGCGGTCGTTCAAATGCAATTTTTTTGGGAAAAAATTACACTTTAATGAATTTTTAAAAAGACTAACCAGTAAAGTTAGCCCAATTTTTGTTTGTATAATGTGAACGATTCTACGCTGCGAGAATCGTGATCTTTTTATTCTAAGCAAAATAATTGTGATTGTCATTTTGGTCAGACTCCTGCAGCTGTAATATACAGTATTAATATGGGACGTCACGCTCCATTGTTTCCAGGGTGGGGGATCTTTCCATTCTCACATATAACAAAGCAGAAGTTTATGCGCAATCATCTGTCAGCTTCCACCTAAGGGACCAATCATTTGTATTTCCCGCTGGTTACATCAGTAAAATCCAACCAATAGCGTCGCTAAACGTTTCTGCGCCCACCCTTAGGTCCAGCGCCTTGCAACCAACTTCCCTTCCGCAACGCCCATAGCAACCAATACGGTACTTCTTGACAGCAATATTCAACGCCCGTTTGCCAAACTCCTCCCCCACCTTACATTTCAGCCAATGGGGCAAGCGTTCCCGTCGCCTGTCTACGCCTCAACCCATCTGGAACGGTCTGGCTGGCGTCATTGGTTCGCCCAGGTCGCCTCCCAGCAACCAAGAGTCCGCCCCTTAACAACGGACTTCCTGCTCCTCCCGTGATGTCACGAGCTCCCGTGACGTCAGCACGCGGAAGTGGCCGAAGTTTCGGGGCACCGTAGTCACTGGCGGCTGGAGGCGTTTGGATAAGACGACATGGCGCCGACTGGGCTGAAGGCGGTGGTCGGGGAGAGTAAGTGCCGTGGTGTGGTGGGTGTTGGTCCTGGCATGGAGCCTGTCAGGGTGTAGTGCCAGCTTATTGTGCGGCCAGTGACGTCAGAGGTGGAAACAGGAAGTGGCATTTCCTCTGGAGAATGACTTGGTTGGGATAGTTGGGGAGATTGCCAATGCAGAGTGGGATGGGGCTGGTGTGTGCAGTACACGACCCCCAGCCCCCCGTCCAGTAAGGCCGAAGATACATCTACTGTCACATCTGACCGCAGAAACGCACCGATTGGCTGAAGATGTGTCTATGGGGAGATTTACTAACCCTGGTGCACACAGGATCGGATGGAGCTGTGCATAGTAACCAATCAGATTCTAGGTTTTATTGTCAAAACTTACTTGAGCAAACTTAAGTTAGAAGCTGATTGGTTAATATGCAGAGCAGCACCATATTCTGTGTGCTCCAGTTCTAGTAAATCTCCCCCTATATGTCTCTATGATGATCAACGCGTTTTCAAGACTTTTGCGTCTGATAAATAAATAACGCTTTCCAGGCCCCTCGTCTGTGTTGGTTTTGTTTTCCATGCTATGGATTGTTGTACTATCGTCTCGGACTTGTTTACACTGGGGGGTAGTAAAACCCTGCGGTTGAGCTGGATTTTTACCCCCCCCCCCTTCTGCTATTGTGGCAGCGGTGGAGTGTGTACACATGCTTTGCAGCCATGGCAGGAATTATACCCCCTGTCATGCTCAGCAGATGTACTGCCACTCCCAACCCCCCCCCCCCGTGTGAGCAAATGCCCTACGCCCCCCCCCTGCGTGTGAGCTAATAACCTAGCTCCCGCCCCCCCAGGTGTAAGCGAATAACCCCCCCCCCCTCCAGTGTGAGCAAATGCCCTCCTGGCCCCCCTCCCCCCACACCTAGTGTGAGAAAATGCCCCCCCCCACCCAGTGTGAGAAAATGCCCTCCTGACCCCCTCCCCCCACCCCCCCCCCCCCCCCCCAGTGTGAGCAAATGCCCTTCTGACCCCCCCCCAGTGTGAGCAAATGCCCTCCTGCCCCCCCCCCCCCTCCCAGTGTGAGCAAAATAGGGTTATCAGCGTTTTTACCGTTTTAAAAAATAAAATCGCGTCCCATTGACTTCAATGCAAAAATAACAGCAACATTAACCATTTGCCTACTGGGCACTTAAACCCCCTTCCTGTCCAGGCCAATTTTCAGTCTTCAGCGCTGTCGCACTTTTAATGACAATTGCGTGGTCATGCTACACTGTACCCAAATGACATTTTTATCTTTTTATTTTTTTCACACAAATAGAGCTTTCATTTGGGGTGTGTGTTTTTTTTTTTTTTTTTTTTTTTTGCTAAACAAACAAGACAGGCCATTTTGAAAAAAAACTGTTTTCATAGTTTCTTATAAACTTTTGCAAACGGGTAATTTTTTCTCCTTCGTTGATGGGCACTGATGTGCACAGAATGTCAGTGTGAGGAGATGTCACATGATCAACTGTCATTGGCTGACAGCTGATTACATGGTAAGGGGTTGGGATCGGCCCCTTACTCCGATCTGTGATGAGCCGAGTCTCCTCGACTCATTGATTACAGAGCGTGCAGGCCGCTCGAGCACAGGAGGACGTCTATTGATGCCCTGCCGGCAATTTAGGTCTGTGCTGTAGCCGTCATTCGGCTATTGCGCGGATGGGAAGAGGTTAATTAAATGTGTGTTTATTTTATTTTTATTTTTTTGTTTGTTTGTTTTGTTTTTTTAAACTGTTGGTTTTGGTGCATCCTGAATTTTCAGTTTCAGCTCCAGGATTTAAATTTTGGTGCACCACTACAGTCCATTGAACATGGTTTCCTGTGGGTCACGATCACATATATATGTGTGCTTTTTGGGAAGGGTTTTTTCCCTGCAGCAGTTTGCGTATATGGTCCCATAGACTTCAAAGGCATAAAAAACGCAGTGTTTGCATTTTTGATGTGTTCTTGCTAGTTTCTCCACCACCTCAAAAAAAATGCATGTGAAAAAAAAATGGAAAACGCATCAACCACAACCTGCATAGTTGCGAACCCGGCCACAGCATAGCTACAGTGCTTGCTGGAGAGCATTTTTTTGTTGCCTGACATTTGCTGGTACTTTCTGTACCGGATCACCATTGGCTGGAAAGTCAGTTTATCAGTCTGCTACATCTTCTGCATCTACAGTGAGGGGAAAAAAGTATTTGATCCCCTGCTGATTTTGTAGGTTTGCCCACCGACTAAGGAATGATCCATCTATGATTTTAATGGTAGGTTTATTTTAAAGAGGTTGTAAACCTCTATTTTCAAGTTGTACCTATAGGTAAGCCTATAATGAGGCTTACCTATAAGTACTGTAAATATCTCCTAAACGTGTGCCGTTAAGGAGATATTTACTTTGTACTGCGTAGACGATGTCATCGACAAATGTCCCTCTGTGCCATTTCTTCACTAGCAAGTGCCGTGACTGGCGGCTCCCGCACGCATGCCACTCCGGCCAGTCACAGTCGGAGTCCGCGGCCCCAGAAGGAAGAGGGGCGAACATGGATGTGGCCTCCAGCGGGGACAGCGCAGGCTTCATTGCAGGTAAGTGTCACTTAATGTGCTAGTATGTGATGCATACTAGCACATTATGCTTCTATTTTGCAGGGAACAAAAAAGGAAGAAAAACCCATCAGGGTTTACTTCCTCTTTGACCCCTTTGCAAAACATGACTTAGTACTTGGTAGCAAAATCCTTTTTGCCAATCGGAGGTCAGACATTTCATGTAGTTGGCCACTAGGTTCTCGGGAGAAATTTTGTTCCACTCCTCTTTGCAGATCCTTTCCAAGTCATTAAAGTGGAAGTCCATGTAAAATCTAAAATCCCTCCATCTATAGACACCAGGGATCTAACAATAAGCTCTCTATCCCTGTAAAGAAAAAACGAGTATACATACCTTTTTGGAAGCCAATCTGACCCGCTCCGACCGGATCCCACGCTGAGCTGTCAGCCGTGGCTTCTCTGTGTAGGCGGGTGTAGAGCAAATGGTGGACAACGGAAGCCCCATAGTAACTCTATGGGTGACATCACTTCCCATTAATTTCACAGCCGTTGTCGTCCGTGTCCTCTGCAGAGCCTCCGGCGCTGGAGATCGGGTTGGAGTGGGTCAGATCGGCTTCTAAAAAGGTATGTATAATCATTTATTCTTTACAGGGATAGAGAGGTTAGTGTTAGATCCCTGGTGTCTATAGATGCAGGAATTTTAGATTTTGCATGGACTTCCACTTTAGGGTTTTTGAGGCTGGCGTTTGGTAACTCGAACCTTCAGCTCCCTCCACATATTTCGTATGGAATTAAGGTCTGGAGACTGGCTAGGCCACTCTAGGACTTTAATGTGCTTCCTTTGTTTCCTTGGCCGTGTGTTGTGTTTTGGGTCATTGTCATGCTAGAATACCCTTCCACGACCCATTTTCAATGCCCTGGCTGAGGGAAGAAGGTTTTCACCCAAGATTTGGGTGACATGGCCCTGTCCATCATCCCTTTTGATGCGGTGAAGTTGTCCTGTCCCCTTAACAGAAAAAGCATAATGTTTCCATCTCTATGATTGACGGTGGAGATGGTGTTCTTGGGGTCATAGGCAGCCGCCTTCTTCCAAACATGGCAAGTTGAGTTGATGCCAAAGAGCTTGATTTTGGTCTCATCTGACCACAACACTTTCCCCCAGTTCTCCTCTGGATCATTCAGATGTTCATTAGCAAACGTCAGATGGGCCTGTACATGTGCTTTGTTGAGCAGGTGGACCTTGCGGGTGCTGCAGGATTTCAGTCGTTCATGGTGTAGTGAACTGCAGGGGTGCCCAACCAGTGGCCCGCGACCTCCTGCTCTGGGATTGAATAGAAAGAATACTGTTATTAAAGGTCAGTTTATTACTAAAATCACAGTGTATTTATGGGCATATCTTTTCTGCAGTGGTTACTGGGCTGCTTTCAAACTGATACGCAGGTATAGAGCAGTTTACCTGCGGGTTACCTGCACTAAGCCATAGACTTCTATTATTGCCTGCGAGTTTGGTGAGCTTTCTGAAAGTGCACCAAACCTGCAGAATATAATAGCAGTCTATTGCAAACTGCAGGAAAGCCAAAGGTACACTGCATTGCACACGTGGTGCTGGTAAACCACAGTGCATCAGTGTGAAAGCAGCCTTGGACCCCTTTCACACGGTCAGTCCGACCAATTGGACCCTCCATTCACCTCTAAGTAGTGGCAGACATAAACCGACTTGTGTTCTACCTCCAACACGATCCACTAAAAGGTTGTGGGCTGCGTCCGTGTCCGCTCTCCAAATGCAAAGTGGACACGGACATGCCATCCACCCGCTCCGCTCATTGTGGCCCGCGACCGGTTACCAAGTCGCTTAAGTGGCCCTCGCTCTTCAAAAGGTTGGGCACCCCTGGTGTAGTGTGTTACCAATTGTTTTCTTGGTGACTATGGTCCCAGCTGCCTTGAGATCATTGACAAGATTCTCCCGTGTAATTCTGGGCTGATTCCTCACCGTTCTCATGATCATTGAAACTCTATGAGGTGAGATCTTGCATGGAGCCCCATACCGAGGGGGATTGACAGTTATTTTGTGTTTCTTCCATTTGCGAATAATCGCACCAATGGTTGTCACCCTCTCACCAAGCAGCTTGGCGATGGTCTTGTAGCCCATTCCAGCCTTGTGTAAGGCTACAATTTTGTCCCTGACATCCTTGGACAGCTCTGGTCTAGGCCAGTGGTCTCCAAACTGCGGCCCGGGGGCCAGATGTGGCCCTTTGCTTGCTTCTATCCGGCCCTCAGGACACTATTCCTCCAACTGACAATAATGATGAGGCACCATTCCTCCCACTGACACTATTGATGGGGAACAATTCCTCCTACGAAGACCAATGATGGGGCACTATTCCTCCCACTGACATCCTCTATGGGGCACTGCTTCCCCTACTAGGACCAATTATGGGGCATCATTCCTCCTACTGACACCATTGATAGGGCACTGTTCCTCCTTCTTAGAAATAGGGCACTGTTTCTCCTAAGACCAATATTGGGGCATCATTCTTCCCACTGACACCATCAATGGAGCACTATTCCTCCTGTAAAAACCAATAACGGAACAGTTTTTACTCCCACTGATGCCGGGACTATTTCTACTCACACTTGCCAAAGTCCAGAACCCCCTGAAGCCTGAAGGACAGTAAAATGGCCCTTTGTTTAAAAAGTTTGGAGACCCCTGGTCTAGGCCATGGTGGAGAGATTGGAATCTGTCTCTGTGGACAGGTATCTTTTATACAGGTAACAAGCTGAGATTAGGAGCACGCGCTTTAAGTGCTCCTTAACTCAGCTCGTTACCTGTATAGAAGACACCTGGGAGCCAGAAATATTGCTGATTGATAGGGGATCAAATACTTATCTCATTAAAATGCAAATCAGTTTATAACTATTTTTGAAATGCGTTTTTTTCTGGATATTTTTTGTTGTTATTCTGTCTCTCACTGTTAAAATAAACTGACCATTAAAATTAGACTAATCATTTCTTTGTCAGTGGGCAAATGTACAAAATCAGCAGGAGATCAAATACTTTTTTCCCTCACTGTACATCTCTGAATCTCATAATTTTGACATGCAGCTTTCACTGAAAGGAAACTTTTGCATTATTTTCATCATGTCTTCACATTGAATTGACATTGTTTGTGACAGGTTTACTTTAAAGTGAACGACCCATTTTCAATGCCCTGGCTGAGGGAAGAAGGTTTTCACCCAAGATTTGGGTGACACGGCCATGTCCATCATCCCTTTGATGCGGTGAAGTTGTCCTTAACAGAAAAACACCCCCAAAGCATAATATTTCCATCTCCATGTTTGACAGTGGGGATGGTGTCCTTATTTTTTGCTTTCCCTAACATTATTTTTACTCCCTCCTGTGACAGAATGGCATTTCATTTTATTTATTTTTGGTAAATATAAGTTTTTCAGGTTCCCTTCACTGTCCTTCTTCTGTATTTCTTGCCTAGGCTAGAATGATGTAGCCCACAGCCTCCTGAGATACTCATGTCACGCATTCCCAGGTGGTTTTGGAGGGAACCTACTAGAGGTGCACGATTAATCGCGAAAAGATTGCAATTTCGATTCACCCCCCCCCCCCCCCCCCACACACACACACACACACACACACAATCTCATTTTTGCATGACTCGCGTCAGCCATCGGAGCGCGTGATGCGACGCGTTGCTGCCTGGGCATGGGCAGGTACAGTGGCCGGGAAACAGCAGTGAGTGCGCACTGCGATGTTGGTGACATAGTCATACATTACTGAGGAGGACTGGAGTGGACAACAGAATGGCCCTATAGGGTGAGTTCTATATTATGGGGCACTGCAACCCCCAGCATTACTGTTGTATGGGGATTACGACCAATGCATGCTGGAAGTTCTGTGACTAATGAAACTTGGTTTCAGTTTATATTGGATTAAGAAGATTTTATTCTTGCAGCTACAATCAACATCATAAGAAAACTGAAACATAATTTGTGTATAGCCCTGGCAAAGGATGAAATATTTTATTCATTATTACAGTTACCGAAAGGTCCACTTAAAGCTGTACACTCACTACTATACACAGGTCCCTGCTGGGAATTGTAGTCCCCCATAGAGAATAAGTCATGCTGGGGAGTTGCAGTCCTCAGTGCTATATGTCCTCCCCGACATAGGGGCATGCTAAGGGTTGTAGTCCCCCCATAAACCAGAATCATGCTGGGGGTTGTAGTCCCCCATAAGCCAAAATCAGTCATGCTGGAGGACTGCAGCTCCCAGCACAATCGTTTTGTGGGGGGGACTACAACCCTTAGTCGGGCCCTCTAGCGCTCAGTGTATAGTCCTGAGCAGTGTAACTCCCATCATGGCTGATTCTGTGTTATGGAAAGACTACAACTCTCAGCAAGGCCCTGTAGTGGGCCTTATTTAGTACCGAGGCCTTATGGGTTGGTGGACTACAACTCCCAGCATGGCCTGAAGGGGGTTGATTAGTATAATTTCAGATCTTTCATGATGGTTGTAAGAACCACAACTCGGAGATTGTAAATTTTTTCAAATAAAACAGTTTTTGAGAATCGTGAGAAAATTGTGATCTTCATTCTAAGCAAAAGAATCGTGATTCTCATTTTTTTCCCAGAATCGTGCAGCTCTAGAACCTACTGCACATGCGCCCTTGTGCATCCTTGGCTAGCCGGCTGCAAGACACTGGTAGAGATTTCCAATGGTGTAAAAAGGAAGATGGAGACACAGAGTGGGTGTGCAGCAGCGGGGCAGCATATTACAACAGAACAGCCATGGATTCACTGGGCTTGTAAATACATTTTGTTTCAATTGAAACATTGGAAGGAGCAGAAATTATACGACACATCACGGGTTCCAGAAGGCTGCTGGACCATTCACAAAATGCAGTGCAGAGCGGCTCGAAGATGTGCAGTGGGAAGCCGGCTCTGAAGCCACAAGCAGTCGCAGACTGGCTTTCCAAAGTGATCATGCCAAGGACCCAAAGACTGGAGTAGAGCCAGTTCTGATGAGAACTGTGCTGAATCCTCGGACAAGTAAGTGACCTATAATTAAAAGTCAGCAGCTACAGTATTTGTAGCTACTGACTTTTAATTTATTGTTATTAGGATAAAGAACCATTTTAAAAAAGTGAGAGGAAGGGGCGGTGAAGAAGATGAAGCGCTGCTGTGACTTGTTCAGTTGTGCATGTTTTTTTCAGCTTGAGCTACTGAGTTTTGTACTCGGGCCTCTCTGCAAAGCAGATAACCATAGATGGGACAACATGGGAAAAGCAGCTTAGAACTCCACCTACTGCCTGAAAAATAAGAAAACCCAAATTTTCATGTGCGATTAAATTTTCTTTCTTGGCTGTGATAGAATATGTACAGGTGTAGTCTCCCCCCCCCCCCCCCCCCCCAAACAAACGCACACTCTCTTCTTATAAGTTAAAGCAGAGTTCCACTCAAAAGTGGAACTTCTGCTTATCCGTCTCCCCCCCCTCCAGCGCAACATTTGCCACTTTGACACGGAAGTTCAGGCCCCGCTTTCCTTCCGCCGGTCCAATTAGAAAGCGCAGCCCACCTCACGCATGCGCAGTAGGGAACAAGCTGTGAAGCCGAAAGGCTTAACTGCCGGGTTCCCTTTCCAGGAATGGCGGACATTGCGGGCTCCCTGGACAGGTAAGTGTCCTTATCTTAAAAGTTAGCAGCTGCAGTATTTGTAGCTGCTGACTTTTTTTTATTTTTCATGGGGGGGGCTGGAACTCCTTTTTTAAAGAGGAAGTAAAGCCTGGGGGGGGGGGGTGGAAATACACCCTACAAGGCAAAGGCATAATGGGCTAGTACGCATAGCTAGCTCATTATGAATAACTTGACTGAGATCGAAGCAACCCTCATTCACCTCCTCCGTCACCGCCATCTATTCTGGAGGGACTTCCAGGTATCGCGGCTCCGGCGCTGGGATGACGATGACGTCACTAAAGGCATGATCGCCGTTAGAAGCAGCATGCTCATTGCGTCTGCGCCCGATGTCTACGGCGCATGCGCCGTTGACATCGCTGCGGCTATTTCTGCAAATATCTCCTAAACCTTTTAGGTTTGGGAGATATTTCTTGCACCTACAGGCCAGCCCTAATCTAGGCTTACCTGTAGGGTAAAGTGGTTGTAAAGGGTTTACAACCACTTTAAGGTAATTTTAGCTCCGATTATGTTTTCCATTGATGTGTACAGGGTGATGGTCTTGGATTATGGTCAGTTGATCTTGCAGATAAATCCAGGGGAGAGGGACAGGATCGCTGCAGGTAAACAGTTCTTCTGCCACTTATCTTAGGAAACCTGTCCCTTCACTATTTTCCTAACGTATCAGTTGTTTCCTTTAACAGTAGGCAGCTGACAGCTGGAACCCATAGACATGAGATCACCGTCCCAGACCAATGAGATGTGGTCACTGTGTGTCTGTTTATGTATACAGAGACCGATTTTTCCTGTGTGTGTTTATCTAAATTAGTGAGGCCACTCCTGCCCCTCCTGTATGCATGTGTGAAGTATGTGGATCTGGAGCTGTTCTACTTGTCTGTGTACATACACCGTCACTTGTACCATGTGTATTTACAGTGTAGGTCAGTCATCCTGCACCCATTATTAGGCTTAGAGGACAATGACAGCAGTGGGCACTAAACCTTGGCTGCCAATCAGTCTACAGTCAGTGGAGTAATAACAGCTCATTATTGAATAATTTCTGTATTTTGGCACGTTGCAATTTTATTTTATTTTTATTTATTTTTTTTATTTTTATTTTTTAAATGTAGTTGTAATTTAGAACTGAAACAAAAGAATTGTAGTAGTTAAAGTGGTAGTAAATTCCCATCGCTGACTTGTACCTATAGGTAAGCCTATAATAAGGCTTACTTCTAGGTACTGTAAATATCTCCTAAACGTGCACCGATTAGGAGATATTTATTGTATATGCAGCTGATGACGTCATTGGCGCATGCGCTCTGAAGGAATGGCCACCCGGGCCGTTCCTTGGGAGTTCTGTGCTGTAAACTGCGGCTCCCCTGTGCATGCACGGGAGTGACGTCATCGTGGCTCCGGCCAGTCACACAGCCGCGATGATGTTGCTCACTCAGCGGAACCGAAGGAAGATCTGGTGAAGATGGATGCAGCCTGCAGGGGAAAAAATTGAATACAGAATATACAGTAATGGCAAAAAAAGAACAGAGAGAAAATAGATTAAAACAAGAAAATATGCGCGATATGGGAAAAGAGACCGAGAGGGATAGACCAACTTTAAAGAGGGGGGGGGGGGGAGAAACGTGAGCAAAAATATAATCAGGCTTGCTATGGGGGCACTCGGAGAAGAGGAGGAGCCAGAATCACTGGCTGGGGACCCCAAAAGAGGACGTTTGGAGCCTCCCTGTGCAAAACCATTACACAGAGCTTTAACTGTATAACTTCAAGCCCTGGTTCACATTGAATGTGGCTTTAAAATTGTGCAGCTTTACTTGAAACCCACGATTTCAAAGCTGCTTGTCAGTGCGACTTTAGGTGCAACTTGGCTGACATTTGCGGGACTTCATGCCCAGGTGTCTATGCAAGTTGCACCTGAAATTGCCAAAAGTAGTACAGGAACTACTTTTTCAAATCGGCGTGGCACAGCAAAGTTGGCGTTGCACCAATCTGAACAGTTCCTTTGCCGAAAATAGGGTCCAACTTGTTAGCATGACAAGCCGCACCAGTGTAAACTGGGGGCTAAACACCCTTTTCTTTTGAGGAACATGGAATTTATTTAGCTGATTTTTAAACTGAAAGATCAGTCAGTCTCAAGAGAGGAAGAGGTAATAGAAGAAAAGGCAGTGCGAATAAAAGGTACTGTATTTTCTGGCGTATAAGACTACCTTTTACACCGAAATTACACAGCCAAAAAGTGGGGGTCGTCTTATACGCCGGGTGAAGAAGCCGCCAGATGGATATCAGTCTGCCGGGCGCTCTGTAAAATTGCAATATGTATACAGTATGCGCCGCTCAGTCAATCCCGGCGGGCGATGCACTCTGATGAATACAGAGCCTGCTATGCCTGCTTGGATTGGGTAACAACCTCTGCCAATCCGAGCAGGCTACATGAGTCAGAGCGGCTCGGGCTGATGTCACAGCCTCTGCCAATCCGAGCAGGTTTTGTATCCATCAACAGATTAGTAAAATACAATGCCTGCCGTGATTGGCTCAGCGGTTCACACTGTCTGCACACTGTATTCTGAAGTGTACCTGGCACTACTGTACTAACACAGCATCATATACTGTGTGTACTTGGTGCTCTACATATTAACAAAGCATCCTGTACTGCACATCCAGCTCCAGATCTCCCCTAAAATACAGGTATGATTTATGGTGCTTTGGAGGAGAGGATTCATTGTTGCTGCCTACCAATTGTGGGATCTCTGGGACTTTTTTTTTTTTTGTTTCTGATGTTTTTTTGTAAATGGTGTTGCCTCGGAAAGGGGGGTAGTCTTATATGGCGAGTATAGCCCCAAACCTAAGTTTTCGCTGAAAAAATAGGGGGTCGTCTTATACACCCAGTCGTCTTATACGCCGGCAAATACGGTAGATAAAAGAAGCACAGTGTGATATTTTTATTTATTTATTTATTTTGGTATCACAGCACACTAGTGCAAATGTGACCATGATGGGAGTTTGCTCTGTGCTAACTATTCCCAGGTAATGAAATGGTGCCGTGTCCTCTAGGGTGTGGGAGACATGGCACTAGTGGCACATTTTCACTCTGCCTGGGTCCTACCAGTGCTGATAATGGCATCCTGTGATACAGTATATAGAGGAGCACTCTTGTCAAATAGTATAAGGCTCCATTCACAGTTGTGAGACTTGTCTTGGGACACAAAGTTGCAGCCCATGTATTTCAATGGAAGCCGTTCAAATCTACTTAAAGTAGGTTCCTGCACTACTTTGATGTGCCTTTGTGCCACTTAAAGTGTTTGTAAACCCTTACAATCCACTTTTTGCTACAGGTAAGCCTATATCAAGGCTTCCTGTAGCTACCCCTGATGTCAATTAAACCTGCACGGTTTAGGAGCTAGCCCCTGTATCTGCCGACATCATCGGCACATGTGCACTGAAGCAACGGCGTGTACGTGCCGTTGCTTCAGTAAATGTGCCGTTACCGCCAGCTCTCGCGCACATGCGTGGGGGTGATGTCATCGCGGCTCCGGCCAATCACATCGCTGGAGCCTGCTTTCCCCGGAAGTAACTCCAGGAGCGATCTCGCCGGCCGGTGCTGTGTACGGGCACCACAGCAGGGGCTTTGATTTCAGGTGAGTATTACACAATGAGCTAGTATGCTATGCATACTTGCTCATTATGCCTTTGTCTAGCAGGTATGTTTTTTTTTTTTTTTCCTATGTGGGTTTACAACCACTTTAAGTGCCATAGACAATACAATATAATACAATATTGACTCCCAAAAGTCGCATCTTAATGTCATCAATGCAACAGTTGCGCAACAGTCAAAGCGGCATCCAAGTTGCACCCATCCAAAGTTGCATCGACGCTGCAATGTAAATTGCGCTGCTTTGGAGTTGCACAAGTATCAATGGAGTCTGTACCCTCTCCACTGCTATCACAACGTGAGATTATGGTCACTGAAGTGACAACAATTAGAATAAGCACAGTATACAGGAAAAGTTGTCTGCTGTGTGCTTTGGTCCGCTTGCTTTGAGATTCCGCTCAGAATTCTGAATACAATGGTTAGAGGCGGCGCACCATACACTGGGATAGACCATGTCACTGCAGGTGCTCTGAGAGCCATTTCTCAGTCTGAACACCATAAAGGGCCGAGGACAATGATCACTGCTAGTCTCACTGAAGCTTCTCTTTGTAGAAGTGACTGATAATAATGGAGTATTTGTGTCCCAGACAATAAGCGTTTCACAACAGCGAGTTAGCACAACAAGTGTGAATACAATGCAAACCAAGCCTAGTTCTGCTGAGTAATGAGCGTTGTTGTGCCAGTTCTCCATTTAAGGAGCTTGTTTAAAGCAGCTTCTAAACACGGCATATATTCATTAGTAGTAGATCAGACCACTAGAACAATGTCCGTATTCAGTGCTCATCAAGCTTTTTATGGCCACAGCCAATCTCTACTTAATGTACATGTAAAACCCTAGCACTGTGTATGGCAAAATACTGCATTTTTTTAAACTAAAATATTTGTTTCAACTTTATTTTATCCTTTGTTGTATCTCGGTGCTGTTGATCTCCTTCAGTCACGCTCTGTCTTCATGGGGATAGCTGCATGATGTTTCTCGGGGCGAACGTCCTAATAATGACCACAATGCACCATACCTGCATAGTGTGGGTGGTAAAAGCCCCTTGTAGTGTCCAACAGAAGTGCATCGGACAGGGTGAGAATGCAAGAGCATACCTGGGAGGCATTGACACGGTGTTGTCACTCAACTAAGGAAGTGCCTGAATAAGGACCTTCATGGCAGGATCACAAGGTATTACGGTAATGAAAGCTGATGATTTTAAAGATGGGCCCCAGGTAGAACTGCCTGATTTAATTAAGAGGAGTAAAGGGTGGATGCAGCATCTGTCCCCCAGCGCCTCTAACACTGAGAACCGAGCGATCGAACACCGCTGGTCACTCAGTTTTCAGAGCTCCGTGAGAAGAGAGCTGCTGACTGCCAGTCACAGCTCTCTGCTCTTCTCCCTCTCTGAGAGGCTCACTGAGAGGCTGAGTCGGGTGTCAGTCCAGGGACCTGGCAGGTCCAGACCCTGTGGTTGGGATGACGCGGTACCTGGACTGACATTGGTGACGTTCCTCTCTCTGCTGAAAACAGATCACAGGAGTGCAAAATGAATTGCACTCCTGTGATCCATGGGAGAAGTACAGCCGAATGAGCTTTGGATATACTTCTTCTTTTAACCACTTAAGGACCGAGCCGCTTTCTGAGATTTGGTTTTTACAAAATTACTTCGCTAGAAAAATAACCCCCAAATATATATATATATATATATATATATATATATATATATATATATATATATATATATATATATATATATATATATATATATATATACATACACATACACATACACATACACATACACATACACACACATTTCTAACACCCTATAGAACAAAATGGCGGTCATTGCAATATTTTTTGGAAAAAATACACTTTTTTTGAATAAACAGTAAAGTTTGCCCAATTTTTTTTAAATCTGGGGTCAAAAAGACCTCCGGTCTCATATTTACACTAGGATACAATATAAAAATTAAATGTCATTTGAAAAATAAATAAATGTCTCTTTTTAAGAGCTATGGGCGGAAGTGACGTTTTGACGTCGCTTCTGCCCTGCAATGGTATGGGGACGGGTGGGGGCCATCTTCCCCCTCACGATCGCCTCCGCCGCTACTGACGGCTCCGGTAAGCGGTGCAGGGCACCGGAGGGGGGTGCCCCTCTCCCGCTGCCAATAAAAGTGATTTTTACAGCGAATCCCCCACAGAGACCACTTTTATCTGAAAGCGGACCGCCCACTGAAAAAGAGGATACCAGGGTTATGGTAGCTAGCCGCTGCCATAACAATGATATTCCTCTTCAAAGTACCGACGTATAATGACGGCGGGCGGTCTGGAAGTGGTTAAAGAATCGATCGCGATTGAACCCCCCTCCCGATCTTAAAACAGCATTTCCTCGATTCAGTGCTGAGCCGTTCTCTGCTGACAGGCAGCCTGCCAAGTTTATCACAACAACCCTTATGGCCCGTACACACGATCCGAATATTGTACAACAGATTGTACGACTTTTTTTGCTTAATAGACGCAAGTAGAAATTGAATAGGTTACTAAAGTCACAAATTCTCGTACGACAGAAAAAAAAATCGGAAGTGATGTCGTAATGTAATTGTTTTGTATTTTCGGGAGACAACTGTACTGATTAAACGGAAATCGTAGGAGGAAAATTTTTGTGCTTGTTCGATCGAATAATATCGGATGAATTGTCGTGATTGGCTTTTGAAAAGCTCTGTACTAATGATCCGATTTTATTGTACGATCGTGTCGGAAGCGGTATTTTTCGTCTGATTTTCAGATCGTGTGTACGGGCCATTAGGGGGTAAAGAGAAACAATGTATCTTCGGTGCTCGTAGATCAAAGGGAAGAACTTTCATCAGTTTAACCACTTAAAGACTAAAACTGTTTTGACACTTGTTGCTTACAAGATAAAATCAGTATTTTTTTTTTGCTAGAAAATTACTTATATAATTATTAGAGACCCTAGAGCAGGGATATGCAATTAGCGGACCTCCAGCTGTTGCAGAACTACGAGTCCATGAGGCATAGCAAGAATGACACCCAGAGGCATGATGGGACTTGTAGTTTTGCAACAGCTGGAGGTCCGCTAATTGCATATCCCTGCCCTAGAAAATAAAATGGCGGTCATTGCAATATTTAATGTCACACTGTATTTGCACAGCGGTCTTTCGTTTTTTTTTTTTTGTTTGTTTTTGTTTTTTATTCATTAAAGTGCATTTTTTCCAAAAAAAAATAAACCGTAAAGTTAGCCCAATTTTTTTGTATAATGTAAAAGATCTTTTATTCCAAGTAAAAAAAAAAAAATAAAAAAAAAAATTGTGATTCTCATTTTATCCAGAATCGTGCAGCTCTAGTCCCAGGTATGGCTTTTATTGTATAGTTTACATTGGTCCAGCTTGGATCATTGTAAGAATACATATTTGATACGTGTGGGGCAGCTGTAGAAGCAGGTAATCTCTGTAATAATAGGCGCTACAACAGTAATCATTACGGTTATCCAATTCCTGTGACAAGTGGCTGCCCTTCTGCACAGTGAATGCAGGGGGTTGCCTGTTTGACATGAATGCATTGTTTCTTTGTTTTGTGTGTGTGTTTTTTTTTTTTTTTTTTTTTTTTTTTTTGTTTTGTTTTTTTATTACAAGGCTTTCTCTGATTGGAGGATGTGGAGAGGCATTTTTTTTTTTTTTTTTTTTTTAACTTATGCATGCTATTTACCTGCAAAATCCTACCTTGTGTAGACATCCAGAAGCCATGAAACTGCTGCTGGGTGCTGCCATCTAAGATGTGATGTCAGCAGACTCACAGCTGCCACTCAAGTGATTCTCTGTAGTATTCTACTTCCCTGTAGCTATGTAAAAGATTACGTAAGGAGGTAAAAGAGCTGGGCCAGCACAGCACAATGAGTAATTGGACACTCCTGGAAGAGGAGAGGGTTATGATGTGCAAGGAGGGAGGGGGCTGTGCTAGGCAATTGATTCTTTTGGAATTTTGATATGCTTGGAGCATACAAAGTCATGACTTTCAATGCACAGCCTCACTTTCCCAATAGAGTTGGGATTATTTCTCCATTTACAGATGAACAGTGTAGAAATGTATCCAATCTCAAACCACCTTAATTGTTTAAATGTTTCAATCATACACACTTTCATAACATTGTATACTACCCCACAGCCTTTTTGTTTTGTCATTAGCTGTTACATGTCAACTGTCGGTTCTGGGGCCCGGGGCTTATCTGTCCAGTGATAATCTATCACAGGATTTCCTACTAGTGTCACACACCCAGCCTCACAGCTTCAGGCTTCCTCTTCTTCTTTTGTCTTCTTTTGCCTCAGATGTAGATATTACATTTCCCAGTGTTTTATGTAGACAATAAATGAACCCCTCTGCAGTAGAGCGCTGGTTGGGAGCTGCACTTACTGGCGGCATCCTACAGCTCACTGTTGTGTAATAAAACCGCTCACTCTGTTGTTTAACCACTTGCCTACTGGGCACTTAAACCCCCCTCCTGCCCAGACCAATTTTCAGCATTTGGTGCTCTCACACTTTGAATGACAATTACTCAGTCATGTAACACTGTAATTTTTTGTCCTTTTTTTCATACAAATAGAGCTGGTATTTGATCACATTTGGTGTTGTCATTTTTTCCCACAATTCTTTGCAAAATTAAGATTTTTATTTTTTTTTCTTTCCACAAAATTGTCATTGTAATAGGTTATTTCTCTCACATGAAATGTGTATACCACAAATAATGTCCCAAAATACATTCTGCTACTCCTCCTGAGTATTACGATACCACATGTGTGGGACTTTTTCACAGCGTGGCCACTTGGAGAGGCCCAACATGCAGGGAGCGCCATCACGTGTTCTAGGAGCATAAATTACACATCTAACTTGTTGACTACCTATTACACTTTTGAAGGCCCTGGAGCACCAGGACAATGGCACGTGGCACTGATAGCACATGACACTGATGTGACACTGATGACAGATGGCACAAATACGTGTCACTGATGACACGTGACACTGACAGATGGAACTAATATGTGGCACTGGGGACAGGTGGCACTGATAGGTGGCACTGGGGACAGGTGTGTGTGTGTGTGTGTGTGTGTGTGTGTGTGTGTGTGTGTGTGTTAACTTGTCACTGATGCTGCAGCACGGAAGCTCTCCTTCACACGCTGTCTGAGTGAGGAGGGAGAGCCGGCGATGAGAGATGATCTCATATGTTTACATATGAGATCACCCCTTATTGGACATGCCAATCGAGTGCTAAATGGCTGCTGTGACTGGCCATTTAGCCCGATCTGTGATTGGCTGTGTCCAAGGGATGCAACCAACACAGAATTTCCCGATGCGCACCCGCAGAGGGGAAGTAAACAGGAGGACGTCCAGGGACCCCCTCCCGGCAGTTAGCGTCCACGCTGCAGCCGTCTTTCGGCTATAGCGTGGGCGCAAAGTGGTTTAAAAAAGAAAGTGTATCTAAATCCAAGAATTAAATATTTTTTGGCGCCTATCAGTCCTTAGATGTGGTGGCAGCATTAGTTTATTTTTCTTTGTTTTTTTTTTTTTTTTCATTTTTATTTTCACTTGGTGATCCTGCCAGTAACGCACTTCCTGTCCTAAGGTGACAACACTCATTCACTCTATCTATGGAAAGCAGTGTTGTCGCCCCAAGACCGAATTACACAATTCCTCCCGCTCTCTTCATCTTCATACCATAGACTGGGGTTCTGCAGTCCTCAATTAACTGAACAATGTAACTGATAAAGTTGGGTATACACTAGTAGACTTTCCTTCTATCTTTTTTCTATTCAATGTTAGAACATTCATTTTTTTTTCTTCTAATCATTAGTGGGGTCAAATCGACATTTTGTTTTTGACCGTAGTAACAAGAAAATTGGAAGAAACAGGATGGAAAATATTTCTCAAACAAAAGAATTTCTAACCGTGAATGTGGTTTTTCCTTTGGTAAAATCTGTTCATTCCAAAATCAAATATTGGATCCCTCAGTCCCTTTCCTTGCCTCAAAAGGGAGATGTCAGGGGTCTGTGTAGACCCCTGATATCTCACCAAAGCTCCCCAACAGGGCTGATAAAAAAAAAAAAAAAAAACAAAAAAACACTGCCCCCCCCACCCCCCCCCCCCCCCCCCCCAAAAAAAGAAAGCATTGTAAAAAAAATTAAAATAAAAACTATTGACACAGTCCACGCCTCATAAGTGCCTCATCCGTGTTGCATGTTAGTGCCATTGTCAGATGACATTTAAAAAAAAAAAAAAAAGTATGAGCGAGAAAACAAGACGACCAATGGATCACTGCCGGCACCCGCTAATCGGTGGAGGAAGACAGGACAGAGCTGTCGGTGGTGATTTGGTGGATTTTGTTTCCCTGCAAAAAAAAACCTGGTACATCCCTTAGTAAAAACACCTTGCAGTACACGTTTAACCCTTTGATCGCCCTCGATGTTAACCCCTTCCCATCCAGTGTCATTAGTACATAATTTTAGCACTACTCACTATATTAGTGTCACTGGTTCCCACAGTGTCAGTTAGTGTCGGACTGTTCGCTATACTATCACAGTCCCGCTATAAGTCGCTGGTCGCCGCCATTACTAGTATAAAAAAAATGTATATATCCCATAGTTTATAGACACTATAACGTTTGCCTAAACCAATTAATATACACTTATTGGGATTTTTTTTTTTGTTACCAAAAATACGTAGCAAAATACATATTGGCCTAAATTTATAATTAGTAGATTTTTTATTTTTTAAATATTTTTATTGGTTATGTTTTATAGCAGAAAGTAAAAAATGATATATACAGTTGTGCTCATAAGTTTACATACCCTGGCAGAATTTGATTTCTTTGCCATTTTTCAGAGAATATGAATGATAACACAAAAACATTTTTCACTCCATGGTTAGGCCCCTTTCACACTGGGGCGGTTTTCAGGCGGTACAGCGTTAAAAATAGCGCCTGTACACCGCCTGAAAAAAACGGCCCCATTCACTCCAGTGTGAAAGCCGGCGGGCTTTTACACTGGAGCGGTGCGCTAGCAGGACGGTAAAAAAAGTCCTGCTAGCAGCATCTTTGGAGCGGGATAGGAGCGGTGTATTCACCGCTCCTATACCGCTCCTACCTATTGATTTCAATGGGAAACCGCTGCAATGCGCCACTACGGCGGCGCTTTGCGGGGGGTTTTAACCCTTTTTCGGCCGCTCGCGGGGGTTAAAACTGCCCCACGAGCGGCCGAATACCGCGGCTAAAACTACGGTAAAGCAGCGCTAAATATAGCGCTGCTCTACCGTCGCTGCGGCTCCCGCCCCAGGGGCCTTTGTGTTTGGCTAAAGCCATTTATCATCAATCAACTGTGTTTACTTATTTTTTTTTTTTTTTTTTTTTTTTTTTTTTAAATCATAATGGCAACAAACTATCCAAATGACCCTGATCAAAAGTGTACATGCCCTGGTGATTTTGGCCTAATAACATGCACATAAGTTGACACAAAGGGGTTTGAATGGCTATTAAAGGTAACCATTCTCACCTGTGATCTGTTTGCTTGTAATTAGTGTGTGTGTGTGTGTGTGTGTGTGTATAGAAAGTTAAATGAGTTTCTGGACTCCTGACAGACCCTTGGATGTGTGTATGTATATGTATATGTATATGTATATGTATATATTATATATATATATATATATAAACTTTTGATATATATATATATACACAGTCTTCTTCTTTTTTTTTTTTTTTTTTTTTTTTTTACCACCAAAAGAAAACTCCTCCTGTTTATGGATTTTTTTTTATTTTTTTTATAACCTTAATTTGGCTACAGCGTTGCATGACCATGCAAGTATCAGTTAAAGTAGCACAGTGCCAAAAAGCAAGACATGGTTTTGCACCATTTTCTGTAGCTAACCATGCCTTTTTCTGTCACAATGCTCCTCTCCGGAACATGCAAGTGATTTATTTTTATTTTTTTAAATGTCATAGGCAAAAGAACATCAAACGTCCTTTTAAAAGTGGTGTTTTTGACATCCAGTGTTCTTGAGGCCTTAACTTTGCACTGTTGTAGCGTTTCCAGAATAGCAGTCACTGATTAATTCTGCTTTTCTACCTGTAGTTTCAGTTGAGCTGCAGATAAAGATCTGCTAGTCTTTTCTCTCCTCCATTTATTTGTATATGTATTTCTTGTTCATTACTAAAGTAAGAATAGATTCATTGCACTTAGTCCGTTGGTTTAAATTAACTTTATTAACAAAGTCAGCTGCGCATTCAGAAATCGCAGACCTGAGACTGACATGCCTTACCAAAAGACTTTTCACCTAAACATCCACAGTAACTGGTCACCCCCAATACTTGAACGTTTGCATTTGGTAGCGGTCTTTATAATCTGACAAAACAAAAGTATTGTGACAGGGCACTTTACAGTGTGGTGATTTTGGTAGCTGATCTTAAAGGCCAACGCAGTAGGACTGCGCCTGCACCTGAGAGGATGACTGGTCTCACCTGGCAGGAAACACAATTAACAAAGTTTAAAAAGCCCCACCCCTCCCTCTGACCCTCAGTTATTGATTGTGTTTCCCACACGCTGATGGCTGCGAAACCGTTTGTTTTTTTTTTCTAAGACCTCAGGTCTGGGACCATGGTCGCCCCCTTAATGAACAGACCCAGAGCAGTCAGTGGTGCCTGTGGGGTTCTCTGTTCAAGCATTTTTTAAATGCCTTTACATTAAGGGGTTTTCCCTCTGCTCTCCCTAAAAAGAAGCATTCCTGAATGGGAGAGGCTGGGGCACTAGGACAGGTGAGTTGTCCATAACCCCAGGGGCCACTTAACCTTCCCTCTTTTCCTTTCCCCTCATACCTGACAGTGGTGGACGGTCGGGGGGGGCGCTGATACACCCCACGTCGGCCGGAAGCTGGGCTCCAATGGCCGAACGTTTTTTTCTCCTTAGGGAGCCGTGCCATCCTTAGGGATAGACCGCTGTGCAGAGCGGCGTGTGTAGCCGCTAGTGCGCATGTCCGGAAGCCGCCGGGCGCCGGTGTGATGTCATATCCGGCGCGCCGGGGCTTCAACAAAATGGCGGCGAGCGCGGCGGTCAGTAGCACGAGGCGGCTGTTTGGAAAGAGGGGGCCCGAGGTCCACAGCCTTCACAAAGATCCATCTACCGGTGCAGAGGCAGAGGATGGAAGGCGGACCAGAGCTCACAGCATCAGAGGTCGCCGCAGGGGGTGAGTGACTCGGCTGGAGCGAGGGGGGGCAGGCATTTGGGGTGGCCCTATTGTCCCTGTCCCCCACACTGTTTGTGTATGTGATGTTGGCTAATGGGGTGTCCCTTTCTTACAGAGACCGAATGCCCTGCTCAGGAGAGAGCCAGTAGGTCTGGGAAAGCCACATCTAAAACTAAACGCTGTGGGTCTTGTAGTACTAAACTTCCACAGGACCACAGCAAGCCTTTTTGTTATAAATGTATTTACAAATTGGCAGGCAAAGAGACAGCACAGGTTGCGAAGGAATGCAGGGCACTACAAGTTGAGATGCTAGCTACCCTTCAGTCTTTTAAAGCCACACTTGATCAGCGTCAGGGGGGATGCCAGATCAGTAAGGGAAAGCTCTCCCTCACAGGAAGATAGATCTACCTTTACAGGAGGGTCTCAGGAACCTGCCCCATACTATTCAGAGGAGAAGGTTTGCAGCTCTGATCTGAGTTCCCAAGAAGGGGAGGACTCAGATCAGGATAGCCATGTGGAGACCAGACCTGGGGGACACCTCTTTTCAGCAGAGGATATGGAGGGTCTCCTCAGGGCAGTATATGCGTCGGAGGACATTCAGTTACCTTCCGCCCAAGTGTCAGCTCAGGATAAGGTCTATAGAGGTTTGGGTAAGCCACAGGCCAGATCCTTCCCAGTTCACCAGTCCCTAAAAGATATTATCTTAAGGGAATGGAAGGAACCTGAGCGTAAGCTCCTCAGACTTAAAACTTGGAAACGGAGATGTCCTTTTAAGGAGGAGGAGGAAGAAAATTTTTTCAAAGTCCCACGTTTAGATGCGTCTTTGGCGCAGGTTTCTAAAAGGTCGGACTTATCTTTTGAGGACGCAGGTAACATCCAGGATCAGATGGATAAAAAATCTGAGATCCTGTTGCGTAGAGCTTGGGAAGCTAATGCATCGGCCATGAGCCCTGCACTGGCTTCAGCTTGTGTAGCCAGGAACGCAGATGCATGGCTCAACAAGCTGATGGACCATCTTACACGTAAAAAAGAGTCCAGGGAGGTAGTAGAATCCCTGGAAGTGGTGGGGAGAGCCATCGCCTTTTTGGCAGATGCGGCAGTAGAGACAGTAAGGACGACTGCTAAGTCAGCGGCATTACTGAACTCAGCCAGGAGGGCCCTTTGGGTTAAGACTTGGGACGGAGATTTCACTTCTAAGTCCCGACTCTGTGGTATTCCCTTTGAGGGCTCCCTACTCTTTTGTTCGGGTCTGGAACAGGTCCTTTCCCGATCCACAGAAAAAGGTAAGAAATTTCCCACCAAACCCAAGAAGGAAAAGGGGAGGACATTTTTTCGTGGCCCCCCTGCAAAAGGTCAGTTCAAGGGCAAGGGGGGACAAAGGAAGAAATGGGGGATCGGAAAGGGCAAGGAAAAGGGTGGAATCCTTTTTTCCGGGTCCGGACCGTCCAGCAAAGATTCTAAATGACGCCAGGGGCGCAAGGCTCTCATGGTTCCTTCCCCAGTGGGAGAGGATCTCAGAGAGCCCTTATATTTTAGACCTGATAAAACTAGGTTACAAGCTGGAATTTCGGTCACTCCCACCTCAAAATTTTTTGGTTACTTACCTTCCCAAAGATTCTCTAAAGGCAAAGGGCTTGCTAGACTGTGTTCGCATGCTCGCAGAACAGGAAGTAATTATCCCGGTCCCAGTGACTCAGAGGGCTTTCGGTTTTTATTCCCACATTTTTGTGGTCCCGAAGCCATCGGGCAAGTTTCGGTTGATTATCAATCTACGGAAACTGAACCACTACCTGTTGTACAAGAGATTCAGAATGGAGAGCATCTACACGGTCAGAAAACACCTCCAGAAGGGAGTTTTCATGATCACGTTAGATCTCAAAGATGCTTACCTGCACGTACCCATTGCCCCGGATCATCAGAAGTATTTGCGCTTCGCAGTACGGACAGAACAGGGGGTGCAGCATTGGCAGTTCAGGGCACTCCCCTTCGGCCTTGCGGCCAGTCCAAGGATCTTTACCAAGGTCCTGGCAGAGGTGGTATCTTTCCTACACCTTCAGGGTGTAGCTCTGATACCATACCTCGACGATCTGTTGATCTACAGTCCATCCAGAGACCAGCTCCTGAGGGATCGAGAGCTGGTCTTGTCGACCCTGGATTCTCTAGGTTGGATGGTGAGTCGGGAGAAGTCCTCCCTGGATCCCTCACAGTCAAAGGTGTACTTGGGGTACCAGTTAGACTCAGTGGCCCAGAAAGTTTTTCCTCCTCCCGAATAGGTCGGAAAAATTCGGGGCGCAGTGACAGTGTGTCTCGAAGCCCCAGAGGTATCTTTGAGAAACATCATGAGGGTGCTGGGCCTGATGGCCTCTTGCATCCCGGCGGTTCCCTGGGCTCAGCTCCACTCCCGTGTCCTCCAGGGCTTCCTTCTCTCCTCTTGGGATGGGAGAAGAGAAACCCTGGAGGAGAAAGTTCCTCTGGTAGAGGAGGTAAGAAGCTCCCTAGATTGGTGGCTCGATCCCGTCAACCTATCTGGAGGTCGGACGTGGACACAGCTAGACCCAATAGCCATTACAACAGACGCAAGTGCCTGGGGTTGGGGGGCTCATTTAGGAGACCGCTACGCCCAAGGTCCCTGGGATCAGAGTCAGAGCAGAGCTTCCTCAAATTTCAGGGAGCTTCTGGCAGTCGGGAAGGCATTATGTGTCTTCCGGGACTTGATCCAAGGAAGGGAAGTCCAAATTTTCTCGGACAACCGGGTGGCGGTATCCTATTTGAACCGTCAAGGGGGAACAAGATCAGTCAGTCTAAGGGCACTGACCCAAGATTTCCTGGGAGAGGCAGAGAAGAACATTCTCTCAATCTCTGCAGTCCACATAAAAGGATCCCTCAATATACAAGCAGACTTCCTCAGCAGACAGCCCATTCTTCAGGGAGAATGGGAGCTGAACGAAGAAGTTTTCGCTCTGGTAAGTCGTCATTTCGGGGTACCAGAGATAGATTTATTTGCTTGTCAAAAGAACGCAAAAGTGCGGAGATTCTTCTCTCTCACGAGAGAACAGAGATCCTCGGGGGTAGACGCCCTCGCTCAGAACTGGGACTTCAGTCTGGCATATGCCTTTCCTCCCCTGGTACTCATCCCACGAGTGCTTCAAAAGCTGTCACAGTCGGATGGAGACCTTATCCTGATTGCACCCTGGTGGCCGAAGCGGGTCTGGTTCCCCACCATGTGGAGGTGGTCAATTGTGCCTCCGCTGCATCTCCCGATCAGGCGGGATCTTCTCTGCCAGGGCCCAGTGCTTCATCCCAACCCGGGGTTTCTGTGCCTGACGGCCTGGCTCTTGAGAGGGAGATCCTCAGGAACAGGGGATGCTCGGAGAAGGTAATTGACACTCTTCTCCTTAGTAGGAAGAAGGTTACCAGACAAATTTATGCAAAGGTCTGGAAGGTCTTCTCCAGATGGGCTCAAGCAAAACAGAGAACTATCCAAACGATTCCAACCGTTTTGGATTTTCTCCAGGAAGGGGTAGACCAAGGGTTAGCGGTCAGTACCCTTAGGGTCCAGGTAGCAGCCCTGTCAGTGTTCTTTGACACTAGGTTAGCTCAAGACCCTCTTGTTAAGAGATTTTTGCTAGCCAGGGAAAGGTTAACCCCGGTAAGGACAGTTAGGTTCCCGCCGTGGGATTTGTCCCTGGTTCTGGACGCCCTAACGAAAGGGCCATTTGAGCCGTTGGATCAAATTTCATTTAAATTTCTTTCCCTTAAGATGGCCTTTCTTCTAGCCGTTACCACAGCTAGAAGAGTAGGTGACCTACAGGCCCTGACAATAAAAGAGCCTTTTTTGTTGATCCTAGAGGACAGGGTAATCCTTAGACAGGATCCTCTTTATTTACCAAAAGTGACCTCTGGGTTCCACAGGTCACAAGAGATTATTCTTCCATCATTCTGCCAGAATCCGAAGAATGATAAGGAAGAAAGATTGCACCTTTTTAGATGTTAGACGTTGTCTTTTAGTCTATCTAGAAAGGGCAAGAGAGTTTAGGAGATCAAATCATCTTCTAGTTACTTTTGGTGGCCAAAGAAAGGGTCTTCAGGCCTCAAAACCTACGATAGCCAGGTGGATTAAGCAGGCAATAGCATTAGCCTATAAACACTCGGATAAACCGGTTCCATCCCACCTTAAGGCTCATTCAACCAGATCTCTGGCGACCTCCTGGGCAGAAAGGGCAGGTGCTTCCATAGATCAAATCTGCAAGGCAGCAACATGGACGAGCCATAATACCTTCCTGAGGCATTACAGAGTGGAGCTGTTGTCCCCTCAGGACTTGGCTTTTGGCAGGAAGGTCCTACAGGCGGTGGTCCCACCCTAAGGTAGGCCTTAACTTCTTGCTCATCGTCTCAGGTGTGCCGTCCTGGAAGATGACTGGAGAAAAATACCAGTTACACTTACCGGTAACGGATTTTCTAGGAAATCTTCCAGGACGGCAGGCCTACTTCCCTACCCTTAACTGTTGGTGATGTTTTATTCTTCACAGAATGTACCCTCTGACACTGGTGTGGGTGTTTACTTTGTCATAACTGAGGGTCAGAGGGAGGGGTGGGGCTTTTTAAACTTTGTTAATTGTGTTTCCTGCCAGGTGAGACCAGTCATCCTCTCAGGTGTGCCGTCCTGGAAGATTTCCTAGAAAATCCGTTACCGGTAAGTGTAACTGGTATTTTTATGTGATAGACCAACACAAAGTGGCACATAATTGTGAGGTGGAATGAAAATGATAAATGGTTTTCCAAACAAAAATGTTGTGTGTTATTTTATTTGTTTAAAAAAAAAAAAAAAAAAAAAGGTGTTGTGTGCATTTGTGTACAGCCCCCCTGCATCAATACTTTATAGAGCCACCTTTCACTGCAATTACAGCAAGTCTTTTTGGGGATGTCCAGCTTTGCACATCTAGAGTGACATTTTTTTGCAGACTCAAACAGGTTTTCTTCTAAGATTTAGGTCTGGACTTTGACTTGGCCATTCTAACACATGAATATGATTTGATCTAAACCATTCCATTGTAGCTCTTTTCAACAGGTTTTCTTCTAAGATTGCCCTGTATTTGGCTCCATCCCTCTTTTCATCAACTGACCATCTTCCCTGTCCCTGCTGAAGGAAAGCATCCCCACAACTTGATGCTGCTACCACCATGTTTCACGGTGGGGATGGTGTGTTCAGGGTGATGTGCAGTGTTAGTTTTCCTCCACACCATAGCGTTTTTCTTTTAGGCGAAGGTTAAATTTTGGTCTCGTCAGATATTTTTTAGAACCTAACCATGCTTTAAACTTCTCCACATCTTTATCCCTGACCTGTCTGGTGTGTTATGTGCCACTTTGTGTTGGTCTATCAATTAAAATCCCAATAAGATACATTTACATTTTTGGTTGTAACATGACAAAATGTGGAAAATGGGTATGAAACTATGAATACTTTTTGAAAGCACTGTATGTCTAGGGGGCAATGAAGTACTTTTAATTACCTGATCCTCCTTTCTGCTGCAGATGGTGGTCCTTCACCATCCTCCGACGGCAGACTGTCAGTGTCCTTAAGGGGCTATGGTCCTATAATCGGGGCATCCAACCTCAGAATGCAGGGGAGAAAAGGCTCTGGGGAATGGTCTAACAGCAAGGAGGAGCCAGCGTAGCCTCCAGTGCAATGGAGGAATCTACACCGAGGCAACAGATTGCTGCACATGTGGAGGAGGAAGTCTCTTGTATTTTGAAGGACTGGTACTGTGGAAGATGGGCACAAAAAAGGCGAGCAAGGCAAAATACAAGTCACTAGTACTAGCTGATCTTTCCCCAATATAGACTTGCCATGCCTTATTCTGCACTGTGTCTCTGTGTGGACGCAGCTATTTCAATAGAATAGCTGGTGGAAAATGCACAGATACACATACACAGAATGGATGAAGAAAAAGCAGGGAAATCCTTGCACTACAGGCCCTCGAGTACAGCTTCCTCTCCAGCAAGCTAAACAGTGAGCAAACCTGTAGTATTATCACCAAATCTCATGAGACTAGTAGTATTTCCTTAGTTGATCCCACACTTCAGCCTTTCAGCTTCACGGTTATAGAACAGAGTGACTGGCACAGTATTGGCATTGTTGTTTTTCAAGAGAAATTCAAGACCAAAGCTATTTTTTTTTCTTCGGGTACTGCTCTTAAAATAATAGATGTATTAGACTGGTGGGTCTTTTTTTTTTTTTTTTTTTTTTTTTAATTTTTGGGTATAGAAAAGAATTGCACCCGTATTAACTCAGTGCAACTTGTAACATCCAAGTGAAAGATATAACCCCAACATGTCAGGTTAAAAAAAAAAACAGAATCAGAGTTCGAAAAAGGGTCACCCTTCTCCTAAAAATTACTGGTAAACTCAATCAGGTGTAGCTAATCACCTTCTCCAATGACACACACAGCCAGTTGACATTCAACTGTAATCAGCTGTGGTCCTTTTAATGGGCTCAGCATGAAAAGAGCTTTCCTGGAGCATTTCAGGCCCTAGTAGTGCAACTGAAGCAAACAATCAATTATGGGTGCCAAGACACTGTCAAAAGATCTCTGGGATAAAGTTGTGGACAGGCACAAGTCAGGAGGTGGATACAAAAAAAAAATTCAAAGGCTTTATCAATGCCTAGAAGCACAGTGATGTCCATTAAGAAGTGGAAGGTATTTGGTACAACACAGACCCTCCCTGGATCAGGACGTCGCTCCAAACTGGATGAAGGAGTCAGAAGGAAACTGATCAGAGAGGCTACCAAGAGGCCTACAGCAACTCTGAAGCAGTTGCAGGGATTTAAGACGGAGTGGTCATTGTGTACATGTGACATCAACCTCACAAATTCTCCACAAATTTGTATGGGAGGGTTGTAAGAAAAAAAGCCTCCCCTCAAGAAAGGCCACATGCAGTCACGACTGAGCTTTGCCAAAATGCACCTTTAAAGATTCTGCGGCCAAGTGGAAAAAGGTGTTCTGGTCAGATGAGACCGAAATTGTATTATTTGGTCTCAACACCAAACAATATGTCTGGTTGAAATCCAATACAGCTCACCATCCAAATAACACTATTTCTACAGTATGGCATGAAGGTGGTAATATCCTGTTATGGGGGTGTTTCTCTGCAGCAGGGACTGGAGCACTTGTCCGGATAGAAAAAAAATGGATGGGCAAAATACCTCCTGAGGAAAATCTGCTGCCCTCTGCCAGAAAGATGTCAATGGGAAAAGTGTTTACCTTCCAAAGTGGTTGAAGGAGAAAAAGGTAAATGTCCTTGCATGGCTTAGTCAGAGCCCAGACTTGAACCCTATATTGAAAATCTGTGGAATGACTTGAAGACTGCAGACCACAAATGGTCACCACATTTAACTGAACTTGAGCAGTTCTGCAAAGATGTGCAAGGTTAGTAGAGACATATCCCATCAGACTAAGGCCCCTTTCACACTTATACAACTTGTTCCACGATTTGGGACTGCAAAGTATCATGACAAGTCGTTCCCCATGATTTCCAATGACAGCCATTCATATTAGTACAACTTCAAGTCGTTCCGACTTCAAAGTAGTTCCTGCACTACTTTGGTCCGATTTTGATGCCACTTACACAGGCATTCCTTGAAATCGCGTGACTTTGAACTCGCACAAGTGTGAAAGGGGCCTTAAGTCTGTAATTAAAGCAAAGGGTGGTTCAACAAAATACTGACACAAGGGGGTGATCCTTTTTCCTACTCTGTTTCCTACAGCGATTCTGTTTTTTGAATTTCTTTCTTATTTTTTTTCTGATATGTTGATGTTTTATCTTTCACTTGGATGTCTACCTTTTAGTGCACTGAGTATAAATACAGCTGGATAAAACGAAAGCTATGTCTGTCTTCATTTCAGGCTGCAAAGCTACAAAATTGAATTATTTTAAAAGGTAGAGATTTGTTTTCTTTACCCACTGTATGTAAACCCAACATTTCCTATTCCTGATATGTGCCTACTGTACCATGTATTGTATACAAAAAAACAATTCTGTCCTCCTTGGTGTTGCTTTTTTTTTCTGTGAGGGTTTACATATACTTTAAAGATTGGGTCCACTTTAAAAACTAGAAAACCATTTGACCTAAATTACAACTGGGACATCTTTTTCTACTTTTATGAATGTTCTTTTTTTAAACACTGCAATCATTGCCCGTGTTGTAGTTATGGTTTTATTTGTATGTCTTAGTCACTATATTTGTGTGTGTGTGTACTATTTTTGTCCTTCTCTCGCTCCTTCTTTTTTTTTTTTTTTTTTTTAAGTGTTTCTATATTACTTCATTGCTTTTGAAGAAGCTGAGCTTCTGATAGCTCCTGAATTCAGGTTCATAATTAGCCAGCATCTCCAGAGAATTTGCTTCATTAGCTTAGTGGAGCTTTTTGAATCAAGTTTACTTTACTCAGATTAAGAAGTCATTGCCACCTTGCCCTATTCAGGGCACAGTGACCCTTTCACACGGATGAATCCGATTTAGGTCCACCTGTTTTTCAGGTGGACTTGATCGGAGTTCCATGCATTACTATGGATTGGTGGGCCTAACTGGACTTGTGTCTGTTTACACCCACCTACCTCCCTGTCTGATCAGGCCCACTAAAGAAAACTGGAGGGGGACTGCATCCTCTTCCGTTTGGGCAGACCGGATCAGAGGCATCCAGGTGTAAATGGACAGCAGAGTTTGTTTACTCATGGCCGCCCATAGAGTAGAGCGGGCTTTGTCTGTGTCTGCTCTGCATAAACTGAGCGGTCCCAGTCCTGTGTTCTGCCCAGCTCTGCTCTGATCAACAAGGGATCTGTGAGTCGATCCCCCTGCTGATTTGGAACGCAAACCGCCCGTGTGAAAGGGCCCAAAAGGCCCTAACCCACTCATACTCCCCTTACCGGAGCTCCCTCGCTGCTCCTGCTTCCTTTGCAGCCAGTGACGATACCTGATTCTTCTAAGTATGGGGGAGCACACAACCTTTTCTCCTGTAAGCTAATCGCTTACTGTCACATGACATAGCATAAGGAAAGGTTAAAACCCCTGTCACTTTTATTACTTTTTTTTATGTTCCAGAGACGGGAAATAAGAGGACATCTATCTAAAATGGGGGAAACCCACAGTTGTCACCAGAACAGGTGTCCCCAGTGGAAGATTTTTTTTTTTTTTTTTTTTTTTAATTTCCCATCACTTTCTGTCCCAGTGGCAAAGGTCGCCAGGTGTTATAGAGAGACAGGGAACCTTTCCTTCCTCAAATAAAATAAAAAAATACGGTAAGTTGTGCTTGTATATACTTAGTTAAAGTTATGCTGGACGAAGTGAATGAATCCACGTTTCCCATCAGTGTTTCATGCAGCTTAGGCAGCCTGTGCCTGCTTTTGCCTGGTCTCTTCCTGTTGTGGTTCTTTGCATTGGGACCAGTAATATTTGCTGCAATATTTTATTTTATTTTTTGACCCATTTTTATATCTGTCAGGTGTACATTAATAAATTAGCAGTAATCTACTGAATTTCTATTGTTTGCCAAGTTTCTCTCTAACTGGATTTTTTTTTTCCTGCTCTTCAGAGATTCTGAACGGGGTAATATGCAGCATCAAAAAGGATGGCGAGTGGAAGGTAAGTGATCGACTTGAGCAAAACTCATTACTATCACGAATGTTCTGACAAAACCTCATTACTTTTACAAAAATTTTCTGTCTTTTTATCGTTGTGTTTGTTATAAGAAAAAAATAAAATAATGTGCCGTTATTTTGTTGTATGTTCTAAGGAAAGCCATGTTATCCTGACTCTGTAGATGTGTCAACCTGTTGCAATTTACTTTTCCCTACATTGGATTGATCTTGGTGCCCCATGCTATTTGAGCTTTATGTGAAGGCTAGAATAAATTGTACTTATTTTATCCATGTATCCAGCTTGATGTGAATTCATTTTTACACACACCATTTGGCATGTTACACGGATTGGTGGCACTGGTCAATTTTGAAGATGAGCAGAGCAAGTTGTCACCGATCTGTGGCTACTGAATGATGGTTACCTGAGGACCTTTGTGTCATTGAGAAAAATACACGTCTGCCCAGTCTTCTTTTTTCTTTCTTTCTTTTTTTTTACATTTATACATATACATACATACATACATACCGAGACTTCACAAGAAATCAATTACAAGTCATAGTAAACATTCTTACTTTGTAGTCTAAGTATATAGCAGTATTATGGGCATGGTTCATTAGAAATGATCCATGACAAACTGGTCTTTTCCATTCCCAGGGCATTACTTTTATTGCATAACCCAGGATCCCTGAGCCAGGGTTTTTTTTTTTTATTTTTTTTTTCGATTTCTCACCCGGCATTCATACCTAGCAGCCTACCCATGACCAGGTCCACCGGAAAAAAAAAATATTAAAAGCCAGCAGCTACAAATCCTGGTACATCCAGCCATGGGCCCCAGAGTTTCTCAAACTTCTGGGAGCATCCTCTGTTGGTATATGACCTTTTCCTTTTGGAGCGTTGCTCCCGCTGCATTAATCCATTCCTTAAAAAGAGGAGGTTCAATTTTTGTGTGAACCTTCGCTTTAACTGTGGGTGGTGCCTCCGATTTCCAGTGTGTCATTATCAGCTTGCGTGCCAAAAATAGGGTTCTGGTAACTGCCACCCTGACACACTCTTCCCATTCAATTCCTCTAGTACATTGAGTAAGCAGTGTTTTTGGATTTGTAGGCATAGAGATCTGAAATACCCTGTTTATGGTGTCCACCACTCCGTTCCAGTAGGGGTGTAGTTTTGGGCACCTCCACAGTCCATGATCTTTTACATCTGGTGCATAGTGGGGTGGGTCGAAGACCCATAATGTACATTCTGTGGAGAGTGTAATACACTCTCAGTAGAATGTACAGTTGCGTTGGCCTCTGCGATACATTTAGTGAACAGGTGGGTACCGCCTGCAGAGTCTCCTCCCACTGATCGCCATCCATCTGCCCTACATCTCCCTTTGCCCAGTCTTCTTACAAGAAACAGTGCAGGTTTGGTCAGTCTCCTACTTCTCTCAATGGGGGAAAGATTATCCATGTGACATAAATATTTTCCAGCTTGTTGAATGGAGGAAGTTCTCATTATCTCCACCTTGGTAGCCTCACATGGCCTTTTCCTGAACATTGCATCAGGTAATTTATCACCCTAGAAGTCTTTGTACATATAGACATTAAAGACCGAAATAAACTTGGTACCTGTGGCCTCAGTGGCAAGTTGGTTTGTGAACCAGACTTTAGCATTAAAAAAAGAACAGCAGTCAATCTCCAAATCCTACTGATATCGGTTGACTATAGGCTGTTTTCTTTGGAACTGCAGGAACATGGGGGAAAAAAAAAAGTAGGCTTAAAGTGTTACTAAAAATACTCTAAAATCCGCGCTCGGGACCGAAAGGGAACTGCAGCCTCCCTAAAAAACTACACATAAGTGTGGAGCAAATGAATAAGATAAAACAAATGAGGGATGGTGGCGCTGTTCAAATAGTAAGTGGTGGGAGCAATGCTCCTATGAATTGTATTGGTGAACAATATATAAATAAACCATCCAGTGAATGATGTGTGTGAGAATCTAAATATGGTCTTAGAAAAATGGGTGAATAAAAAGTATATGTGTATATAAAAAATGCACAACCATAAATTATAATCAAAGAGAAAGTAATGTGCAAAATATGCAAATCCTCAAAAACTATATAAAGTGACCCAGTGTAAAAACAAATACATAAACAAAGAAGCGATGAATATGTGACTAATTGAATGATATACACTGTGAATAAATCGCACACAAAATAAATATGTGTTATGATAAAATACACACTAAAAATTCCAGAGTAGGTAGAAAAAATATTTAAATAAAATGTGTATGTGTGTGTGTGTGTGTGTGTGTGTGTGTATATATATGTATATGTGTGTGTGTGTGTGTGTGTGTGTGTATATATATATATATATATATATATATATATATATATTATATATATATATATATATATATATATATATATATATATATATATATATATATATATATATATATATATATATATATACACACACACACACATACATACACACAAAGAGAAATAATCCTGTGCGGTCACTGTGGGCGACTTCAATGGGCAGACAGGTAACTGGAAAACGGTGACTTTTGAAGTGCTCCCCTCCTTCCTCAGAGTGACCCCTTATGTGAATCCACTCACCAGAGCGCCTAACCCCTGCAGGGGTAACAGGCATGTAGTATCCAATCTAGATGGTGATAATCCTCCTTTTAGGGGCGTCCTGGAACACTCAGTACTTGGACCTTCCACTCTCAAAGGATAAGGCCAGTCAGCAGCAGATAATCCATATATTAAAAGAAATGGCACTCATAGTGTGAATCCGAAAACAGGTGTAATTTATTATAAAAATTATTAAAACAGGGTCTGCAAAGCCTTGAAGGACATGCAGCAGAAAAAAGGAACTAATAAAATATGTAATAGGGTAACGGCAAATCCGATTCCCAGTTGAATAGCGTGCGTTCCACTGTCACGCTAGTCGAAAACCTGAAGCCGCGAAACGGGAAATGACGTATTGCGTACCAAGTATCACCTTGCGCGTTTCGTCGTATGGACGAGGTGTTTTTTTTATTTTATTTGGAAGAGTGCATGTGATCGACACTGTCCAGACAGAGGGTCAGGGGTCTTGCAGTCTCATAGGACAGTCCAGAAAACTCCTCCTACAAGCTTTAACCAGTGCTTGGCTGGATACTGATAGAATTCACAAGACTGCTTTAAAGAGGAAGTTTACCCTGATGGGTTTTACTTCCTCTTTGTTTCCCTGGTAAAGCATAATTGGCTACTATGCATCGCATAGTAGCGCATTATGTGTCACTTACATGACACAGGTGACTGACTGCTGTCCCCTCTTCCACGAAGCGTCCATCTTCCTTCCGGGTATCGCCGATCCGGCACTGTGATTGGCCGGAGCCGCGATGACATCACTCCCGCGCATGCCACTAACGGCATGATCACCGTTAGCAATGGCACGCTCAGTGCACCTGCACGCCGCTGTCTACGGCGCATGCGCTGTAGACATCGGTGCCTGTTTTTTGCAAATATCTCCTAAACCGTGTAGGTTTAGGAGATATTTCTTGCATCTACAGGTAAGCCTTAATCTAGGCTTACCTGTAGGTAAAAGTGGTCTGTAAGGGTTTACAACCACTTTAACCGCTGATGAGAAAAGGTATTTAGCCGTTTATATTAAAGTATTTGCATTTTCATGCTCTGTGTACTGTGGGAGACCAGATATAGTGAATGCAGGCTCCTGGGTTTAGTAACATTTTTAAATTCCATAGTAATTTTGGGGTGACACAAATTTATTTGCAATACCGACCACTTGTTTTTTACTGAGCCTTTTAGGTCCGAGATGTAAAGGTGGGCTTCACAGATTTTAGCAATGTATGTCAATCAACCAAAAGATGCAGCGCTTTAGTGTGGACAGCAACAAGAAGTGTCTTATCTTGTTATTGTGTCTTCCTTCCTCAAGGTCTTGCTGGTCGACCACACCAGTATGCGCATACTGTCTTCATGCTGCAAGATGTCCGATATACTGGATGAAGGCATAACTAGTAAGTTAGGGTGCAGTTTTCAAGGAAAATAAAGTATTCTGATGTTGCAGGATGTGTCTTCGTTTTTTGATTTGTCAATAAGATGTTTACATCGGGGTATTTAAATACAAAACCGATTTGGCCTGCCCTGGATAAATTTGTAACCACATATGCCCTTCTAAGGCCCCTTGCACACATGCCTTTAGTTTGTTTCATCAGTTCACTTTGAACTGCACTGTATTTCATTGTACAGGAGTTGGTTGGTTACAATTCGATTAGGGTAATTCCAGTAGCAGTTAGGGATTCTTGAGTATACGGATCACCCAGGACAACCCTTAAAATTTAACTATTATATTGAAGAAAACAATTGCAAGACAAGCAAGTTTCAGATAAGGCTATGGAGCCAATCATGAGCTTTAAATAGTAGATAAAAAGATGGTAAACCACAAATCCTATGAGTTTTAAAAACTTCTTAACGGTTTATAGCAGGGGTGTTCAGTTGATGTAGGGAGCCTAATATGTGGCACCGGACCTCAAAGGGCAACACATAATAATTTTTAGTGAATGTAAGGCCCCTTTCACACGATCGGACCGTTCAGATCCGCCTGTCAGTTTTGATGGCGGATCTGAACGGCCGCTCCATGTTAGTCTATGGAGCGTCGGATGTCAGCGGAGACATGTCCGCTGACGTCCGATCCGCCAAAAGCAGACGTATGGCTCTACGTCCAGATCCGTCGCTATCGGGTGAGATCTGATGAAAACGGACACACTGTCCGTTTTCATCCGATCTCTCCATAGAGACCAGCGGCGCTTGCAAGCCCCTCCCCGCTCAGTGAGCAGAGAGGGACTTGTCATCCGCCGGTTCAGCGGAGATCAACGGAGAGATCTCCTGCTGAGCCGGCGGACTCCGTGGAAGCGGAGTCCGCCTCGTGTGAAAGGGGCCTAATGCTGCAGAAAGCTGTACGAGACTGAAGAGATGCCGCAGGAGATAGTCAAGAGACTTCAGTCATGCTATAGGAGTTGCTGGAGACTGGGGACATGGTTCAGGAAACAGTCATAGAGTAGAGAAACTTTACTTGAG
>CM053029.1:100802857-100852313 GCA_028564925.1 Lithobates sylvaticus
TTTTGGGATCTGCGTGTCTCCCAGAAGACAGCCGGGGGGGGGGGGGGGGGACAGAGGAGGGGCCGGACATGGCATAGATATCCCCGGCTACTGCGGCTATATATGCCCAGAAGTGAAAGCAAATACCTGGATTATACCGGTACCTGCTCCCCCCTCCCCCCTGAAAAGGTGCCAAATGTGACACCGGAGGGGGGGGGGGGGGGGCGCTTTAAGTTAATCAGGCTGCTGGGTTCCATTACACAAAAGATTACTGGAGAATGAGAACATTGCTTGAGATTTCAGCTCAGTGTACATGAAGTTCCAAGGATACAGGATTTCCATCAGGGTCACAGGGGCGTTTTTTGTACTTGTACTTAATAACAAAAAAACAAAAAAAATAGAAAAGGGATAACTAATGCACCCACCACATGAGTGGGCTGGTGTTGTCCTTGAATTTAGATATCCTTTAACCACTTGCCTACCGGGCACTTTTAACCCCTTCCTGCCCAGGCCAATTTTCTGCTTTCATTTGAATGACAATTACAAGGTCATGCAACACTGTACCCATATAAAAAAAAAAAAAAAAAAAACACCTAGCCGCCTAGCAATGCCTCCTCATCTGTGCCCATCATCTGTGCCCATCAGTGCAGCTCATCAGTGTAAATCAATTCTGCCAATCAGTGCCACCTATCAATGCCGCTTCATCTGTGCCGCCTAATCAATGCTGCCAATCAATGCCACCTATCAATGCCGCTTCATCTGTGCCCATCAGTGCAGCCTATCAGTGCAAATCAGAGCTGCCAATCAGTGCGACCCATCAGTGCCGCCTCATCTGTGCCCATCAGTTCAAATCAGTGCCGCCTTTCACTGCCACTTCATCTGTGCCCATCAGTGCAGCCTATCAGTGTAAGTCAGTGCTGCCAATCAGTGCCACCTATCAATGCCGCTTCATCTGTGCTGTCTATCAATGCCTCATCTGTGCCCATCAGTGCAAATCAGAGCTGCCAATCAGTGCCACCTATCAGTGCCGCCTAAAAAAGCTGAGTTAGACTTACCGGTAACTCCTTTTCTGAGAGTCTTCCAGGACAGCCCATGAGACCTAGGGCTCCTCCTTCCAGGACAGCCCATGAGACCTAGGGCTCCTCCTACCAGGACAGGAAACACATTCCCCCCACCAGATAAAAGGGCGGTCCTCCAGGCCCCATGTCAGTCTACTCAAGAACCGTAGGACGTCCCTGAAAAACATATGCATAATACACATAACTTTAGACAAAACCGGGTGGGAATCCGGCTGTCCTGGAAGACTCTCAGAAAAGGAGTTACCGGTAAGTCTAACTCAGCTTTTCTCAAAACGTCTTCCAGGACAGCCCATGAGACGATGAGCCAGAACTTACCAGTCTAGGGAGGGACAACTGCCTGCAGGACCTTACGACCAAACGCCTGCTCCTGCGCTGATAGGAGATCCAGGCGATAATGTTTAATGAAGGTCGAGTAACTGGACCATGTGGCAGCCCTGCAAATTTGCTCCGGTGAGGCACCAGCCCTCTCAGCCCAAGACGTAGATAAGGCTCTAGTTGAGTGTGCTGTGACAAAAGGTGGAGAAACCTCCCTAATTTTGTAAGCTTCAGAGATAGCTTGCTTTATCCACCTGGCTAGTGTGGCTTTAGATGCACTGTTTCCCTTGTGTGCCCCCGAAAAGAGGACAAACAAAGCATCAGTTTTCCTAAAGGTCTTAGTGACCTCAAGATAGGCAAGGAGGATCCTTCTTACGTCTAAGCAACTAAACTTTCTTTCCTGTTCGCCGTGCGGTGAACTACAAAAGGATGGCAGTACAATATCCTGAGTTCGGTGGAATGTACTAGCCACCTTAGGCAAAAAACCTGGATCAGTCTTTAAAACGACTCGATCATCAAAAATCGTGAGAAAAGGCTCCCTAACTGACAGGGCCTGCAGCTCACTTACCCTACGTGCTGAGGTAATAGCTACCAGAAAAACTACTTTTAATGTAAGTAGTTTAACTGAGATTTCCTCGAGAGGCTCAAAAGGAAATTCCACCAAAGCCTGAAGTACTAGGGACAGGTTCCAAGATGGACAACTTTTCACCACTACTGGCCTGGCCCTTGAAATTGATTTGAAAAATCTGGCTACAATGGGATTTTCCAGGAGAGAAAACTGGAGGAAAACACTAATAGCTGCCGCTTGTACTTTTAGGGTACTAACGGAAAGACCCTTGTCAACCCCCTCTTGAAAAAATTCCAGAATTGCCGGAATATCGTGGGTTAGTCTCTGATTCTCCGATAACCAAGAATTAAACTTTTTCCAAACCTTGGAATAAATGGCTCTGGTTACTGGTTTTCTACAGTCTACCAGAGTCCTGACTACTTTGTCGGAGAACCCCTGGGCGCTTAGCATCTTCTCTTCAGATACCAAGCCGACAATCTTAGGGAAATCACCTGGGGGTGAGACACTGGACCCTGCAACAATAAGTCTTCCCTCTTTGGAAGACTCAGTGGAGGCTCTGAAACTAGAGTCTGTAGCAGGGAAAACCATGGCCTCTTGGGCCAAAACGGGGCAATTAGAATGAGGTCTGTTTCTTCTAGAAGAAACTTCCGGAGGACTTCTGGAATAAGTCTGATCGGCGGAAAGGCATAACATAGGCCGCAAGGCCATGGGTTTGCCAGCGCATCGATCCCCAAGGATTGGTCTGCTGGGTTCATGGAAAAGAACACTTCCGTCTTGCGGTTGTTCCTGTTTGCGAACAGATCCGCTACTGGGTATCCCCATCTGCTGGTGAGGTCTGCAAAGACTTCGGGATGAAGGGACCAGTTGTCTCGATCTACCCGGTGACGGCTGAGGTAGTCTGCTAAACAATTTTGTGTGCCCTTCAAGTGCACAGCTGAAATTGAAGCCAGATTCCCCTCTGCCCATACTAGGATCTCCTGGGCAATTGACTGGAGTATCCGGCTTCTCGTGCCCCCCTGCTTGTTGAGGTATGCGACTGTCGCAACGTTGTCCGACAGAATTTGAAGATTGTGGCCCCTGATCTCTATCTGAAAGGACTGCAGGGCTCTGTGAACCGCTAGAAGCTCTCTTTGATTGGATGAAGCCCTTGCCTCCCTCGAGGACCACTCTCCCTGTGCCACTGCATTGTTGAGATGGGCCCCCCATCCCCAGGAACTCGCATCCGTAGTAATCCTTTGGGAAATGGGAATGGACCATGGGAGACCTCCTGCTAGGTGCTGGCTTGCTCTCCACCACCACAGGCTTCTCTTTACCCTGGTGGGAAGCCGGACCCTTGACTCCAGGGACCTTGCATCCCCGTTCCAGTTTCTTAAGAGGAACAGTTGTAGTGGACGTTGATAAAGTCTTGCCCATGGGACTGCAGGAAAGCATGAGGTCATCAGACCCACTGCCCTCGAAACCTGTCTTAGGGAGACCGACTGGTTTGTCTGCAATGCTGACATAGATTGGATCATTTTGGTAATCTTCTCCTGAGGAAGAAAGACCCTTTGATCCACTGAGCAAAAGTCGTAACCCAGGTAAGTCACCTTCTGGGCCGGAGTTAAGGACGACTTTTCTACGTTTATTAACCAGCCTAAGGACTGTAGGAAGTCCCGTACAGCCTGGAGATCCTCCAACAGCTTCTGGTATGATGCTGCTACCACCAGGAGGTCGTCTAAGTAAGGGATAATAGTTATCGCTTTTAGCCTGAGTGGAGCTAGGGCTTCCCCCAACACTTTTGTGAAAATGCGTGGGGCTGAGGAAAGACCAAAGGGGAGGGCCTGAAACTGGAAGTGTCGGGTCCCTGTCCTCATCTTCACTGCTAATCTTAAATATCTCTGGAAGGCTGAGTGGATAGGGATGTGAAGATAAGCATCCCTCAAGTCCAACGTGGCCATGTAGCAGTTTGGGTAGAGTAGGCTTTTGATAGTGAAAACCGTCTCCATCCGGAAATGTTTGTATCTGATTGATTTGTTTAAAGCTCGGAGATTCAGGATAAGTCGAAACTTCCCTGACGGCTTTTTGACAACAAATACATGGGAATAGAATCCCTTGCCCTGATCTGACTGGGGAACAGGAATCAGGACCTTCTGATCCAACAGGTCTCCGATCTGGAGACCCAGGGCCTGCGCTTTCTCCCGATCCTGGGGAGGAAAGGTGACCAAAAACCGCTCTGGTGGTTGGTGGGCGAATTCCAGCCTGTACCCGTTGGTCACAAGGTCCAGAATAAAGGGGCTTGAAGTAACTGCTGCCCACTGTGGGAAGAAGGCCCTCAATCTTCCTCCCACTGGGGAACGCAAGTCACTGCGGTTTGGTGGGCTGTTGAGGAGGGTTAAACAGGACCCCCCCTTTGCCTCTGCCCTTGTGCCCTGTCCAGTGTTTTTTCGGCCTGCTGTCCTTTCCTTTAGGACCCTGCTGCCTGCCTTGGCCACGAAAAAAAACTTCCTGGCTGCTGGGATTCTCTTTTTCTCTGGGAAAGCCTTCTTCCTGTCGGCAGTGCGTTCCAGTGCCTCCTGCAGCCCTGGGCCAAATAAGTGATCGCCTGTTAAGGGGAGCCCACAAAGGCGTAACTTGGAGGCTGAGTCCCCTGACCAGGTCTTAAGCCAAAGGCTTCTCCTGGCCGAGTTCACTAAAGCCGAGGTCCTGGCCGACATTCTCACCAACTCTGCGGAAGAATCTGCCAAAAAACCTACTGCCTGAAAGAGGAGCGGAAAAGACTTCAAAATCTGCTCTCTGGAGGTACCTGCCAACAGATGAGTCTGAACTTGGGTTAACCACACCTCCAGATTTCTGGCCACACAAGTGGAGGCCAGAGCAGGTTTGAGGTTCCCAACCGCAGAGTCCCAGGCTCTGTGGAGAAGGATATCCCCCCTCTTGTCCATCGGATCCTTAAGCGTACCCATATCATCGAACGCTAGGTCCGAGTTCTTTGAAACCTTTGAAAGGGGTGCGTCTAGCTTGGGATTTTTATTCCACGGCTGCGTAGTGTCCTCATCAAAAGGAAACCTCCTTTTAAGGTTACTAGAGAAGAAAGGTTTTCTCTCAGGATTATCCCATTCCAGTTTGATAGTATCAATCAATGAGCTATGGACTGGAAAAACTCTAGATTTTTTCTTGTGCAATCCCTTATACATGAGATCATGTTTGGATAGCTGAACCTCCTCTTCTTTCAATTCAAGGGTAGTATAGATGGCCTTCAATAAGTCATCCACATCTTCTACGGATAACTTAAATCTCGAGCTCCGAGTGGATTCTCTATCCCCGGGCTCTATCTCTGACCCTGATTCCTCTGGAGAGGAACGGGTAGATCTGACCTCAGCCTCAGAGTCTTCACTGTCCGCCTGCTGCGGAGTGCTGACTGTCGTCTTCTGTGACGACGGACCCTCTGCTGGAGTCTGGAGCTTGTCAATAAGTGTTCTAAAGGAACTAAAGGTGGACGCAAGCTCATCTCTGACAGAAGCTAGCATCTTTTGGCAAGAGGTAACCGGGTCATCTTTTACAAGGCCCTCTATACAGCTGCGACAAACTGCTTTGCTCCAAGAGGAGCTCAATTTGTTTGCGCACACCGCACATTTCCTTTTAGGTGGCTGTGCCTGAGCTTTCTCCTGGGTCTTGGTCTGTAAGACAAAAAAATAAAACGACCCCAAATGAGACTCACAGCCACCCTGACACTCCGAAACACCACGCGCAGGAGGGAAGAAATGTGTCCCCATAACCCACTACTACAGAGAGGGGAGGGGGAGGGAACACTCACAGGGATAGCAAGATAGTGACAAAACACTTCAGGCTTACTTGCGAGGTGCTGGTGTTGGGCACTGCTTCCACTGCCTGTGCAGGAACTGCAGACTGGTCCATCCTGCCCTGTTTAGCTTTCCACAGCCTGGCTGCTTTCCACCAAAACACACCAGTAGCCAGCGTCTCCCATCCGCACCGCTTAAAAAGACTGGAACCAGTGTCTCCGGCGCCCGATGATGATGTCATATGCCCCGGAAGTGACCTATCACTCGGCACTTCCTGTGGGCCAGCTTGGAGTGCAGAAGCTCCGCCCCCTCAAGTGCTGCTGCTTCCTGTTTCTCCTCACACCTTTCAGCCATGCTGTGGGTGAGGAGAGGAAACTGCTGCTCACATATAGACTACAGGCGCTTGGGAGCAGACATCACCACGGTCATGGCCCTCTCCAGGCACAGAGAGACAGGAGACAGCAGCACAACCAACCTCCCCAGCGGTGTGCTGCTTCTGGCAGAAGAGAAGGTTAGTGATATGCCCCCAAATAGCCTTACAGAGCCCCTGCTCATGAGACCTAGGGGACCAGGTTCCTGGAACATGTTACCCCCCGTCCGGAGGAAACACTAATAACTGACATGGGGCCTGGAGGACCGCCCTTTTATCTGGTGGGGGGAATGTGTTTCCTGTCCTGGTAGGAGGAGCCCTAGGTCTCATGGGCTGTCCTGGAAGACGTTTTGAGAAATCTTGTTTTGGGTTTTTTTTTTTTCCTTTTATAGATATACATAACAAGGGTACGGAGAGGATAGACAATAAATATAAGCAGTGAAGATGAGGATGGAGTTGACATATTTCAGACCTGAAAATGAGAATGGAGATGACAGGTAGTTAAGAAAAGGATGGCGATGACAACCACTGAAGAGGAAAATAGAATGGACATATTTTAGACCTGAAAATGAGAATGAAGATGGCGAATATAAGCAGTGAAGCAGAGGATGAAGATGACAGATATTAGCAACGAGGACGAGAATGGAGATGATAGATCTCAGAAGTGACAATGATTAGGATGACATATCAGCAGAGTGGAGGAGGATGGGCATGACAGCTATCCGCAGTGAAGTTTAGGAGGGAGATATCAGTAAAGATGACAGATAGTGAAGAGGAGGATAGAGATGAGCGGTGGGGTGAAGAGGGGGGGGCGGAGATGACAGGTGAAGAGGGGGGGGGCGGAGATGACAGGTGTGAGGGGGCGGAGATGGGGGGGGGAGATGACAGGTGAAGAGGGGGGAACGGAGATGACAGGTGAAGAGGGGGGAACGGAGATGACAGGTGAAGAGGGGGGAACGGAGATGACAGGTGAAGAGGGGGGGCGGAGATGACAGGTGAAGAGGGGGGGCGGAGATGACAGGTGAAGAGGGGGGGGGGAGGAGATGACAGGTGAAGAGGGGGGGGGGGGAGATGACAGGTGAGAGGGGGGGGGGCGGAGATGACAGGTGAAGAGGGGGGGGGGGGCGGAGATGACAGGTGAAGAGGGGGGCGGAGATGACAGGTGAGAGGGGGGGGCGGAGATGACAGGTGAAGAGGGGGGCGGAGATGACAGGGGAGGGGGGGGGGGCGGAGATGACAGGTGAAGAGGGGGGGCGGAGATGACAGGTGAAGAGGGGGGGCGGAGATGACAGGTGAAGAGGGGGGAACGGAGATGACAGGTGAAGAAGGGGGGGGCGGAGATGACAGGTGAAGAGGGGGGGGGGGAGATGACAGGTGAAGAGGGGGGGGGGGGAGATGACAGGTGAAGAGGGGGAAGGAGATGACAGGTGAAGAGGGGGGAACGGAGATGACAGGTGAAGAGGGGGGGGCGGAGATGACAGGTGAAGAGGGGGGGGCGGGGGGTGGAGGTGACAGGGGGGGGGGGGAGGAGATGACAGGTGAAGAGGGGGGGGGGGGGGCGGAGATGACAGGTGAAGAGGGGGGGGCGGAGATGACAGGTGAAGAGGGGGGGTGGGGGGGGGGGGAGATGACAGGTGAGAGGGGGGGGGGGGCGGAGATGACAGGTGAAGAGGGGGGGGGGCGGAGATGACAGGTGAAGAGGGGGGGGGCGGAGATGACAGGTGAAGAGGGGGGGCGGAGATGACAGGTGAAGAGGGGGGGCGGAGATGACAGGTGAAGAGGGGGGGCGGAGATGACAGGTGAAGAGGGGGGGCGGAGATGACAGGTGAAGAAGGGGGGGCGGAGATGACAGGTGAAGAAGGGGGGGCGGAGATGACAGGTGAAGAAGGGGGGGCGGAGATGACAGGTGAAGAGGGGGGGCGGAGATGACAGGTGAAGAAGGGGGGGCGGAGATGACAGGTGAAGAAGGGGGGGCGGAGATGACAGGTGAAGAAGGGGGGGCGGAGATGACAGGTGAAGAAGGGGGGGCGGAGATGACAGGTGAAGAAGGGGGGGGGGCGGAGATGACAGGTGAAGAAGGGGGGGGCGGAGATGACAGGTGAAGAAGGGGGGGCGGAGATGACAGGTGGGGGGCGGAGATGACAGGTGAGAGGGGGGGGCGGAGATGACAGGTGAAGAGGGGGATGGAGATGACAGGTGAAGAGGGGGGTGGAGATGACAGGTGAAGAGGGGGGTGGAGATGACAGGTGAAGAGGGGGGTGGAGATGACAGGTGAAGAGGGGGATGGAGATGAAAGGTGAAGAGGGGGGGTGGAGATGACAGGTGAAGAGGGGGGATGGAGATGACAGGTGAAGAGGGGGATGGAGATGACAGGTGAAGAGGGGGATGGAGATGAAAGGTGAAGAGGGGGGGTGGAGATGACAGGTGAAGGGGGGATGGAGATGACAGGTGAAGAGGGGGATGGAGATGAAAGGTGAAGAGGGGGGGGTGGAGATGACAGGTGAAGAGGGGGGGGTGGAGATGACAGGTGAAGAGGGGGGTGGAGATGACAGGTGAAGAGGGGGATGGAGATGACAGGTGAAGAGGGGGATGGAGATGACACAGTGGGGTGAAGTAGGATGTGGTGTTGCACTCACAGCGCCCCCCTCAGTCAGTGGCCGAGTCGGGTAATCACACCCCCTCCTGCCCGCAGCCCTCTCCTCCCCTTACCTGAGCTCCGCCGGCTCCTCCCATCTCCCCGCCTCCCGGCCAGCTTCTTCCAGTCTCCGGAGAATAATAGCCTGCTCCCCAGCCCGCCGGCGCCTCCTCCTGCCTCTGGCGGCCCAGCACCTCCCCTCCCGGGTAATATCCGCCACCATCCCCGGCTCTGTGCGCGGCAGACATGGAACTAACTGTAGACACAGCCGCGCAAACACACTCCTACTGCGCAGTCGCGGAGCTCAAGACGGCAACCGGGTGACAGCCAATCACAGGGCCCGAACCGCTAAAACAGCTAATGGGACGTGAGCGCGTGAAAATAACCACGCCCACTAGAGGTTTGTGCAGCCAATGAGAAGTGAGGAGAATTAGCTGTCATTTTTCAGAAGTTCCCGCCCTCATTTGTCCTTATAATGATCCTGTCCAATCATGAGTAAAACTTTACCGTTGCGTCAACAATCATTTTTTCCAATACCCACAGACCACGGTCCGCGCATGCCTGCTGATCACCACTATAGCACCTGGGCCAGCCCCAGCATCTCCCCTCCGCCAATCAGGAAACATGACGCCCACTTCAAAAGTCACTCACCAACACCGAGCTACTCTGGGGGTGTTCCGTCCAATCAGTGTGTGACATACTCTGGCCGCGCCCCCACTGCTGCGCGAGGTCACTCCTGCGAAACCCACGCCTCTAAAAGACTGCCGTGCCGCCGGAAGTGGAAAGTGAAGGATGGTGGAACTTCCGGTGGCCGGTGTTGAGCGGTGTCCCGTGTGAAGAGAAGCCCCGTTCGGGGTGGGGCGGGAGGCAGAATGAATTATATGCCGGGGACAGCCAGCCTCATAGAGGACATAGACAGTCAGTATTCCTTCTCTCATATGTGTTCTGTGTGTGTGTCTGGGGCTTGCTGGGACTTGTAGTTCTCAGGTGATGGTGACATGTCTGTGAGATGAGGACAATCTGGGGACCTCCTGACTGCTCCTGGACACAGGGAAGCCGGCTCTGATGTACACGGAGAGCTGCGGGGGGCACCTCATCCCTTCACCACCAAACTCAAATTGCACTATAACTATGGGCAGAACTTTTCTTTTTTGGCTATAGTAAGGGAGGGTTATAACCCCTGTCAGATTTAATTATTATTTTTTTTCCTCCATATGTGTGCCATTGCAGAGATTTTCCCTTCACTTCCTGTCCCATAAGCAAACAGGAAGTGAGGAAATCTCTGCAAATTAAGAATTCATTGAGGACCCCCCAGGTCACCAGAACTAGTGTCCCCATTGGAAGGTTTCCCCTCTATTACTTTTCTGGGGACAACTCCATTTTTGGGGTTTTCTTTTAATAACAGTAAACAGGACAAATGGGGGGGGGGGGTGGGGTGGTCTCCTAACGGGGGTGATAAAAACTGACAGGTGTTCTTTCTAATCCCTCTCCCCTCCAAAACTAAAAAGAAACTTCTCATAGAAGCCTTTCGTTATACTTTAATTGCACAGGTTCTGTGGTTATTAACAGCTTCAGCCCCAGAAGATTTTACCCCTTTCCTGACCTGTCACTTTAATGCGGTCGTGCGACGTTGCACCCAAACAAAATTGAAGGTTGTGTGTTTTTTTTTTTTTTTTTTTTTTTTTTTTTTTTTTCACAGATGGAGCTTTCTTTTGGTGGTATTTGATCACCTCCTGTAGTTATTTTTTGCGCTATAAACAAAAAAACTGCGACAATTTTGAGGGGGGAAAAAAAACGCTAAATTTTTTGCTAAAATAAATAAAAAAAAAAAAAATATATATATATATATATATATATATATATATATATATATATATATATATATATATATATATATAAATAAATATATATATATATATATATATATATATATATATATATAAAAAAAAAAAATTCATCAGTTTAGGCCAATGTTTATTCTACAATATTTTTGGTATTATTAGTGTCTACAAAATGGGGGGGGCAGATTTATGGTGTGTGTGTGTGTGTGTGTGTGTGTGTGTGTATATATATATATATATATATACTTTTTTATTATTAAAAATGGCAGCTCGTCGCCATTACTATCGTGACTGCGAAATTAATGGTGGACACATCGGACGCTTTTGACACCATTTTTGGACCATTGACATTCATACAGCGACTGGTGCTATAAAAATGCACTGATTACTGTGTAAGTGGCAGGGAAGGGGATAAACACTAGGGGACGATGAAGGGGTTGAGTGTGTCCTAGGGAGTGATTCTAACTGGGGGTGTGGGCTACTATACACATGACCACAATCACTGCTCCCAATGACGGAGAGCAGTGATCTCTGTCATAAAACAAGGCAGAATGGGGAAAAGCCTTGTTTACATAGGCACTTCCCTGTTCAGCGGCTCCATGACCCGATCGCTGGCCCCCGGGGGACATAGTTTTTTTTTGGCCTTAGGCTGCATTCACACCTGAGCGTATCGGTTTCAGGCGGAAAGTCACGTGATTTAGTACATGTCAAAAGGCCACCAATGTAAAAAGCAGAGAAACGCCTGAAATCTGCCCAGGAGCATGTACTTTTTATTTATTTATTTATTTATTTATTTTTTTTTTTGAGCTTCAGGTGACAGAATGCTCAGATGTGAACAGGGGCCATTTAAATGAATGGGATTTTGCTTGTTGGGTGTTTTTGAACTTTTGAGATGAGTTTTTTATGAGCGGAAAACACTCAGGTGTGAATTCAGCCTTAACTCAGAACAAAAGCTCCTGGATAGAAATCTGCCAGGAATATGGATGGGTGATTGCACCTGCCTTGGCACACAGATTATATAATGATTTGGCTCCTAATGCAGGTGCAATCACTTATTATCTTGTATCAGACATTTTCTCCCAGAAGCTTTTGTTTTCAGTCTGATGGATACTTTTGTTACATTCATTAAAGTTCTTCTCCATGTTTCCTGTCACTTTAAGCCTAGGTTCACACTACTGCGATAAGATGTACTGCGAATTTCATCAGTTTTTTTTTGCCTCGTGTTTTGAGGTGGACGTGTGAATTTAGGCCGGGTTCAGACTGCTGCGGTGCGGGAACGCTGCGAATCTACTGCGGGTTCCCGCACCGCATGTCTCCCACTGGCAGTTCACACTGCCCTATGCGAGCTGCTGGGAGGGTCAGTGAAATGGTAATGACACCCCATATCAGTTTGCATATCGCAGTGCGATCTGCAAACTCAGACAGGAATCGGATCGCATGGTGAGAACACCCATGCGATCCGATTCTGCTGCGGACCAAAAAAAGGGTCCTGTGCGAGTTTGGGCCAAATGCGATGCGAATTCAGCCATACTATCTGTATGGCTGAAATCGCATCGCACAGAGATCGCATATGATTTGCACCGCAGTGCGGTGCGAATCATATCCGATCTCCCGCAGTCTGAACCCAGCCTTACTGTGAATCTCAGGAGGCAGACAGTGAACAATTCGCAGAGATGTGATTGGTGTGCTGCGAGTTTTCTGCAAGTTCAATTGAAGCCTATGAAGATAAAATTCGCACTGCACCATAGGAATTTGCATCGCACTCGCAGTCAACATGCACAGGACCCCCTTTTTTATTTCTTTTTTTCTTGCACCAAATTCTCAATGCATACATGTGAACCAAAGCCATGGAATACAATGCTTTTTATATGACCTGTGAATCTGTGTTCCTAAATGCATCAAGCCTGCTGTAAATTCACATCAATGTGAACCCAGGCTCAAGGAGGATATTTTATTTTTGGTTAAAAGGCATTTTATTAACCACTTGCCAACCGGGCCATAGCCGAAAGACAGCTGCAGCATGGTCAGCTTATTCTGGGAGGGCGTCCATGGAGGTCCTCCCAGAATCTTGCTCCCGCGTGCCCCATGGAATATCCGTGACCTCCGCACCTGGCGCATTACGGTAAATGGCTGCTGACAGCAGCCATTTACCGCGTGATCGCTCTGTCAAATGACACAGCGATCTCTTGTAATCAAACCGGCGTCATGTCCGGTTCATCTCTCCCCTCCCCGTACCGATCGGTACAGTGCGAGGGGAGAGATCGTGTGCAGCAGCGCCGTGGGCTGGATGTGTAGTGCCCACAGCGCTGATCTGTTCCCATTCCAGCACTTATCCAGCCATCCCACCAATGCTCGGCAATACTCATCCATGCCACATCAGATCGTATCCATGCCACTACAGTGCCTCAAAGTGTAATAGGTAGTCAAATTATGCCCCAAGAACACCTGAAAGTGCTCCCTGCATGTTGGGCCTCTGTATGTGGCCATGCTTTGTGAAAGTCTCACACATGTGGTATCGCCATACTCCAGGAGAAGTAGAAGAATGTGTGTGTGTTTACCTGATAATATAACAATTTTGTGGAGGGGGGGAAAAAATCTTGATTTATTTTTGCAAAGAATTGTGGGAAAAAAATACTACTTCTTCAAGAAACTCACCATGCCTCTTAGTAAATATCTTGGGATGTCTACTTTTCAAAAAGGGGTCGTTTGGGGGTTACTTGTACTTTCCTGGCTTGTTATGGCCCATACACATGATCCGAATATCGTACGAAAACGGTCGTCCGAGGAAGGATCATACGATTTTCGAATCGTGTACACTACTTTCGACAGCCGATCACAAACGGTCATCTATTATATATTCGGACATGCACGGAAATTTTCCTCGTACGATTTTCGTTTAGTCAGTATAGTTGTCATCCAATACGCTACAAATACATTACTAGGGCTGTTACTGATTAAAATTTTCGTGTTCCATTAATCGACTAATTTTGATTACTTGTAACGCACATACAGATCCAATTATTTTTAACTGATCTCCTTGCATTGCAACTCTGCATTAGTCAGTGGTAAATGTGGTATACACTATATATACAATCACCCGACACTAGTTGGTTTCCACAATCCATGACTTAACTTCACAGTTCACACAAATACATTTTAAATTCAAACTGTAGCACTGACGTAAGTTTTTTTTTTTTTTTTTTTTTTTTTTTTTTTTTTTTTTTTTTTTTTTTTTTCTTTCTTTAGCTGTGTGTGTACGGGCCATTAGGGTCTCAAGAAATGATAGGCCGTCAGTACTTCAGGTGTGATCAATTTTCAGTGATTGGCACCATAGCTTGTAGACTCTAACTTTTGACACAGACCAAATAATATACACCGATTTGGATTATTTTTACCACAGATATGTAGCAGTATAAATTTTGGGCAACATTTATGAAGAAAAAATACTATTTTGCAAAATTCTAACAAACAAAAGTGTGTGTGGTGTTTTTTTATTTTATTTTTTTCCTTCCTCGGTCTCTTCATTATGTAGCTCCAAAAAAAAAAAAGCCAGCAGTCATTTAACCACTTTCAGACCGGACCATTTTGCTGGCTTAAGACCAGACCACTTTTTGCAATTCGGTACTGCGTCGCTTTAACTGACAATTGCGCGGTCGTGCGACATGGCTCCCAAACAAAATTGGTCCTTTTTTTTTTTTTTTTTTTTTTTCCACAAATAGAGCTTTCTTTTGGTGGTATTTGATCGCCCTTGCGGTTTTTATTTTTTGCGCTATAAACAAAAAAAAAGCGACAATTTTTGAAAAACATAATTTTTTGCTATAATATCCCCCAAAAATAAATGTATAAAAAATTTTTTTTTTTCCTCAGTTTAGGCCGATACGTATTCTTCTAAATATTTTTGGTAAAAAAAATCGCAATAAGCGATTTATTGATTGGTTTGCGCAGAAGTTATAGCGTTTACCAAATGGGGGATATTTTTATTAAAATTACTTTATTTTTTTTATTAGTAATGGCGGCGATCAGCGATTTCTTTTTTTTTTTTTTTATTTTTTTTGTGACTGCGACATTATGACGGACACATCGGACAATTTTGACACATTTTTGGGATCTTTGGCATTTGCACAGCAATCAGTGCTATTTAAATGCACTGATTCGTGTGTAAATTACGCTGGCAGTGAAGGGGTTAACCACTAGGTGGCAGTGTAGGGGTTAAGTGTTCCTAGCGAAGCGTGTTACTAACTGTGGGGGGGGGGGGGTGTGGCTGTGATCTAGTGAACACTGATCTCTGCTCCAATCACAGGGAGCAGAGATCGGTGTCACTAGTTGCTAGGCAGAACGGGGAGATGCTGTTTACTTCCGCATCTCCCCGTTCAGCCATCCCGTGAGACGATTGCGGGTATCCCCGCAGCGATCCAGTCCCTGGGACCCGCGACCGGACTCACGGGGGGGGGGGTCGCGGCGCATGTGATGGCACGGCGGCATCTTAAAGGGGACGGACCTGTACGCCCTTATGCCTGTCCGTACCATTCTGTCGACGTACATCGTCACGCGCCGGTCGGGAAGCGGTTAAATACCACCAAAAGAAAGCTCTATTTGTGTGGGGAAAAGACAACAATTTCATATGGGTACAGTGTTGCACGATCAAGCAATTGTCATTCAAAGTGCGACAGCACTAAAAATTGGCAAGAAGAGGGTAAAAGTACCCAGTAGGCAAGTGGTTAAATAGTTATTTTTGGACAAATCTAGTCCAAATGAACTATTTCCCTTCAGTAAGTCCTGCACTGGCTTTAAGCATCCTATGTAGTTGATGCTGCATACAGTACACAGTGCTGGGTTCCGGCTGTGAGACAGAGAATGCTGGAATATATATTTTTTTTTTTTTTTTTTTTAATAAAGTCTGTAGCAATGTAGATTTACTAAGACCGCTGTCGGCAGATAATCCTCTTTATACAGGTAATGATATTTTTGCAAGCTGACAATACATGAATGTCTTTTTTAATTTATTTCTTTAATCTGTTCAGCCGGTAGACTAAATAAAAGTGAACATACTCCTCCATCCACACAAATGGTGCAAACTCAAGGGTATAGAAACGAAATGTTTTGGCGTATAACACTCACTTTTTCACCCTGACAATCGGGTGCAAATGGCGTGTGCGTGTTATACGCCAATACTTCCATTTTATCTTCCTCAGGGGGCACAGGGAGGGGGGCTAAGAGCGCGGTCAGATTACATGCAGCGAGAATCTCCTTTTTACTTGTCAGCCTCTGTAATAGGAAGTTCCGTCTCCTGGGAAGCCATTGGACCACTGTTCTGTCTATCATAGGAGATTCTCACTGAATGTAATCTGTTGGTGCTCATCCTGTCCCCTCTAGGCTGCCGATGGGCATCGATCGGACTGCATTGATGGCAATGGTGAGGCTGCAGATGGGCACTGACCCTTATTTTGCTTCAAAGTTCCTTATTTAACCACTTGCTTACTGGGCACTTAAACACCCTTCCTGCCCAGACCAATTTTCAGCTTTCGGTGCTCTCACACTTTGAATGACAATTACTCCGTCATGCAACACTGAACCCAAATGATTTTTTTGTCCTTTTTTTTTTTTTTTCCCCCACAAATAGAGCTTTCTTTTGGTGGTATTTGATCACCTCCTGGGTTTATTTCGTGCGCTATAAATGAAAAAAGACCGAATTTTTTTTTAAAAAAAGCGCATTTTTCTTTGTTTCTGTGATAAAATTTAGCAAATTATTAATTTTTCTTCATAAATTTTGGCCACAATTTATACTGCCACATATCTTTTGTAAAAATAACCCAAATTAGTGGATATTATTTGGTTCTTGTGAAAGTTAGACTCTACAAACTGTGGTGCGAATTATACAAAATTGATCACATCTGATGTACTTGTGACCGATCTCATTTCTTGTGACCCGAACAAGCCAGGAAAGTACAAATACCCCCAAATGACCCCTTTTTTGAAAGTAGACATTCCAAGGTATTTAGTAAGAGGCATGGTGAACTTTTTTTATGTCATTTTTTTCCCAAAATTCTTTGCAAAATGAATTATTTTTTAATTTTTTTTTTTTCCACAAAATTGTCATTGTAATAGGTTATTTCTCTCACATGGCATGTGTATACCACAAATGACACCCCGAAATAAATTCTGCTACTCCTCCTGAGTATTACGATACCACATATGTGGGACTTTTCCACAGCCTGGCCACTTAGAGAGGCCCAACATGCAGGGAGCGCCATCACGTGTTCTAGGAGCATAAATTACACATCTAACTTGTTGACTACATATTACACTTTTGAAGGCCCTGGAGCACCAGGACAATGACGCGTGGCACTGATGACGCATGACACTGATGACAGATGGCACTAATACGGGGGCACTGGTGACAGATGGCACTGGTGACAGATGGCACTGATACGTGGCATTGATGACAGGTGGCACTGGGGACAGATCACTTTATTTTTTTTTTATTTTTTTTTTTTACTTCAGGCACAGCGGCGCCGTTCATCTCTCCCTCCTCACACGCTGTCTGTGTGAGGAGGGAGAGCGGCCCTGAGAGATGATCTCATATGTTTGCATATGAGATCATCTCTCATTGGACACGACGATCTCGCTGTAAACGGCCGCTGTGATTGGCCGTTTACAGCGATCTGTGACTGGCTGTGTCCGACGGCCAGCACAGAACTTCCCCGATGCGCGCTCTCAGGAGCGCGAATTAGGGAAGTAAACAGGAGGACGTCCTCCCAGCAGGGAGCGTCCGCGCTGCAGCCGTCTTTCGGCTATAGCGCGGGCACGTAGTGGTTAATACAGATATACAGTATCTCACAAAAGTAACTACACCCCCGTTTTTGTAAATATTTTATTATCTTTTCATGTGACAACACTGAAGAAATTACACTTTGCTACAATGTAAAGTAGTGAGTGTACAGCTTGTATAACAGTGTACATTTGCTGTCCCCTCCAAAATAACTCAACACACAGCCATTAATGTATAAACTGCTGGCAACAAAAGTGAGTTACACCCCTAAGTGAAAATGTCCATATTGGGCCCAAAGTGTCAATATTTTGTGTGGCCACCATTATTTTCCAGCACTGCCTTAACCCTCTTGGGCATGGAGTTCACCAGAGCTTCACAGGTTGCCACTGGAGTCCTCTTCCACGACTACATCACAGAGCTGGTGGCTGTTGGAGACCTTGCGCTCCTCCACCTTCTTCTGTTTTGAGGATGCCCCACAGATGCTCAATAGGGTTTAGGTCTGGAGACATGCTTGGCCAGTCAATCACCTTTACCCTCAGCTTCTTTAACAAGGCAGTATTCGTCTTGGAGGTGTGTTTGGGGTTGTTATCATGTTGGAATACTGCCCTGCGGCCCAGTCTCCGAAGGGAGGGGATCATGCTCTGCTTCAGTATGTCACAGTACATGTTGGCATTCATGGTTCCCTCAATGAACTGTAGCTCCCCAGTGGCCAGCAGCACTCATGCAGCCCCAGACCATGACACTCCCACCACCATGCTTAACTGTAGGCAATACACAATTGTCTTTGTACTCCTCATCTGGTTGCCGCCACACACGCCTAACCCCATCTGAACCAAATTAGTTTATCTTGGTCTCATCAGACCACAGGACATGGTTCCAGTAATCCATGTCCTTAGTCTGCTTGTCTTCAGCAAACTGTTTGTGGGCTTTCTTGTACATCATCTTTAGAAGAGGCTTCCTTCTGGGATGACAGCCATGTAGACCAATTTGGTGCGGTGTGTGGTTTGAGCACTTACAGGCTGACCCCCCCACCCCTTCAACCTCTGCAGCAATGCTGGCAGCACTCATACATCTATTTCCCAAAGACAACCTCTGGATATGACACTGAGCACGTGCACTCAAATTCTTTGGTCGACCATGGCGAGGCCTGTTCTAAATGGAACCTGTTATACAAGCTGTACACTCACTACTTTACATTGTAGCAAAGTGTCATTTCTTTAGTGTTGTCACATGAGTAGGGGTGTACTCACTTTTGTGAGATACTGTATGTGCCCAGGTCAGATTTCATGAAGGGGGGGGGGGGGGGGGGGGTTACATCCACTTTAAAGCAAATTTTTTCTTTTTATATATATATAATATAATATAATATAATATAATATATTTATAGAAAAAAAAATTGATTTATGTAAGGTTGCCCACTTACAAAGAAATGGCCTATAATTTTTATTATAGGTGTATTTTAACCGATTCCCAACCGCCTCACGCAGATATACTGCGGCAGAATGGCACGGGCAGGCAAAATCACATATCTGTACGTGATTTGGTAATTGCCTGCCCGTGGGTCGCTCGTGGCCCGGTCGGGAGCTCCGTGACCCCGGCTGCTGGACCAGCGGACCCGATCGCCGCTGGTGTCCCGCGATCGGGTTACGGAGCTGAAGAACGGGGAGAGGTCTGTGTAAACAAACCTCTCCCCTCGCTTCCTACTCTGCCTGTCATTGATTGGCTGTTCCCGGTCATCGGGAAAGCCGATCAATGACGTCAGCCCCGCCCCCTGATGTAAAAAAACACACACGTCACAGCCCATAACCCCTCCCCTCCCCCTAGTGGTAACTCTTTCACTACAACTGTCATTTATACAGGAATCAATGCATTTAAATAGCATTGATTGCTGTATAAATGACAATGGTCCCAAAAATGTCCGATGTGTCCGCCATAATGTCGCAGTCACAATAAAAAATCGCTGATCGCCGCCATTACTAGTAAAAAAAAAAAAAAATAATAAAAATGCTATAACACTATCCCCTATTTTGTAAACGCTATAACTTTTGCGCAAACCAATCAATAATCGCTAATTGCGTTTTTTTTTTTTTTTTTTTTTTTTTAACCAAAAATATGTAGAATACGTATCGGCCGAAACGGAGGGAAAAAACATGTTTTTTTATATATTTTTTGGGGATATTTATTATAGCAAAAAGCAAAAAATATTGCATTGTTTTCAAAATTGTCGCTCTATTTTTGTTTTATAGCGCAAAAAAAAATAAAAACCACAGGGGCGATCAAATACCACCAAAAGAAAGCTCTATTTGTGGGAAAAAAAGGACGCCAATTTTGTTTTGGAGCCATGTTGCACGACCGCGCAATTGTCAGTTAAAGCGACGCAGTGCCGAATCGCAAAAAGGGCCTGGTCCTTTGGCTGCCAATTGGTCCGGGGCTGAAGTGGTTAAATGATGGAGACAGAATATCAACCAAAAATCTACAAAAATCTACAAAAAACACATGATACAAATATTATAAATTGAGTTGCAGCTCCGGGAGTAAAATAAGTATTTGATCCCCAAGCAAAACATAACTTGGTGGAGAAACCCTTGTTGGCAAGCACAGAGGTAAGACGATTCTTGTAGTTGGTGACCAGGTTTGCACACATCTCGGGAGGGATTTTGGTCCACTCTTTTACAGATCTTCTCTAAATCCTTAAGGTTTTTCGGCTGTCGCTTGGCAACTCGCAGTTTCAGCTCCCTCCATAAATGTTTTATGGGATTAGGTGGCTAGGCCACTCCATGACCTTAATGTGCTTCTTGAGCCACTCCTTTGTTGCATTGGCGGTATGTTTTGGGTCATTGTCATTCTGGAAGACCCATCCATGACCCATCTTCAGTGTTCTAGCTGAAGGAAGAAGGTTCTCATTCAAGATTTTACAATATGAGGCTCCGTCCGTTGGCCCCTCAATGTGGCAAAGTCAGTCTGTACCCTTTTTAGCAGAGGAACAGCCCCAAAGCATAATGTTTCCAAATCTGTGCTTGACTGTAGGGATGGTGTTCTTGGGGGTCATAGTCAGCATTTTTCTTCCTCCAAATACGGCAAGTCCCTCTCCTCAAAGCATATGTAGCCATGCCGATGAACATCTAAATGATTCAGAGAAGGATTGGGAGAAAGGGCTGAGGTCAGATGAGACCAAAATTGAGCTCTTTGGCATTAACTTTTACTCTCCATGTTAGGCAGAAGAAAAATGCTGACTAACCCTAAACACCATTCCCACAGTCAAGCATGGAGGTTGAAAAATTATGCTTTTTAGGGCTGTTTCTCTGCTAAAGGTTCAGGCCCACTTTGCCGCATTGAGGGGCCAATGTACTGGGCCATGTATTGTAAAATCTTGGATGAGAACCGCCTTCCCTCAGCCAGAACACTGAAGATGGGTCTTCCAGAATGACAATGACCCAATACATACCGCCAAGGCAACAAAGGAGTGGCTCAAGAGGCACGTTAAGATCATGGAGTGGCCTAGCCAGTGTCCAGACCTTAATCCTATAGAAAATGTATGGAGGGAGCTGAAACTTCAAGTTGCCAAACAACCTTAAGGATTTAGAGAAGATCTGTAAAGAGTGGTCCAAAATCCCTCCTGAGATGTGTGCAAACCTGGTAACCAACTACAAGAAACCTCTTACCTCTGTTTGCCAACAAGGGTTTCTTCACCAAGTACCAAGTCCTGTTTTTGCTTGGGGATCAAATACTTATTTTACTCACTGAACTGCAACTTAATTTATAACGCGTGGGGTGTGTTTATTTTTTATTTATTTTTTTCTCTGGCTCTGCCTATAATTTTATAATGCACCTATGATAAAAAAAATTATAGTCCCATAATTTCTTTGTAAGTGGGCAAACTTACAAAATCTGCAGAGGATCAAATATTTTCCCAGTTATGGTAAGCATCCCTGTCAGTATTAAATGGTTTGTTTCAACCGTCTAACTGCTACATCTGCAAGAGAGCTTATTCTTCTGAAAAACAGTCTTACCGGGGTCACCAAGTGGGGGGGGGGGGGGGGGGGAGCCTCAAAAAGAAAACGAATACAACCATTAAATCTAACAATTGGTAATATAACAAATGTCAGCTGACATCGCACAGCCCAGAAGCCTAGACCAGCATGGCTTAGCCTCTCAGCGATCTGCTGAGAGCCCGAGCCAGCCACTCCCATTCCCTCCATAGCCCAGCGCTCCAGTGAGTGCTGGAGGGGTGGATAAAAAAAAAAGTGACCGACAGTCCCCAGCTCTCTTAGATCTTAACCAATGCTGCATCCGCCTAGGCGAGTATACTCCATATCCCCCCTTTTTGGGGCTAAGCAATAATTGGACATTTAAAAGGAAAGAAAAACCAGCAAAAGTTGCAGTCATAGTAGTTATCAATGGACATTGAATTGTAGGCATACTTCTCTTTTAAACTCCCCTTCTAAGCTGTCTACCAACTACCCTGTAAGGGAGAGACGTGTATACTTTCCTATTCTGAGGGCGCCCAGTACCAGTCACATGATCAGCCCCTAGTGCAGCTTCAGTGCAGTAGGGGGACAGCTGACAATCGATGCCCTGTAAGCCTATGGGTGATGTCGCTGCAAAGACATTGCCATCTCTTCTATGAAGCCAGCCGCTGGAGAGGTCATGTGACTGGACCAAGAGCGCCTTCAGAATAGGTAAGTGTAGACCTCTTTTTCTTTTGCAGTGTAGTTAGTATAGGACTTGCAATGGGGATGGGAGTAGGTTTAAGCCCTGATTCACATTGGTGCGATTTTTACATGTCAAATCGGCGGAAATGCCTGGCATTGGCACCGTACTAATTGGCGCAATGCTGCATTTGCAGCGCCACACCGATTTTTAAAATAAGTTCTGTACTACTTTTTTTTTTTTTTTTTTGTGATTTCCATTGACATCTGTACAGTAACCCACACAGATGTCTGAAATCGCAGCCGAGACTGAAATGAGGGGGCTTTATTCCCGCAGCTCAGTGTGAACCTGGGCTAAAGTGGATGTAAACCAGATTCATAAGATTTGAGCTGGGCACATCTGCCGTGTTTTCTTATCTCTCTTCAGAGAGATAAGTCCCGTAGCTTTCTCCTGCTCCGTTCCTCTGTTATCAGCCTGATTAATTTTTGACACCTTTCAATCTCCTGTAAGGGCTCTTTCACACTGACGGACCGTATGTCCGTTTTTCATCCTTCCGTTTTAGGATGAAAAACGTACATACTATGGGATAGCGGGTGTCAGCGGATCCGCTGACACCCGCTCTCGGCCGTTTCTGCAGACGGAGGAAAACCCCATTTTTTTTTTTTTTTTTTTTTTTTTTTTATTTTTTTTTTTTTTTTCATCCGTCTGCAGATCGGATGACGACGGACTCTACGGTCCGTCGTCACCCGATCTCCCATAGGGGAGAGCGGCACTCTGACAGGTCCGTCCCTGCACGGAGTGCAGAGACGGACCTGTCATCTTCCTGCTCAGCGGAGATCGCTCCGGCGATCCCTGCTGAGCAAGCGGCTATCCACGGGGCGGATCTGCACTGATCCGCCCCGAGTGAAAGAGCCCTAAGGGCTTATGTCTGGGGAGGTTGCTAGAAAAAGATTAGCAGTCAGATTGCCATCTAAGAGCAGAGCTCTGCACATTCCTTTCTTCCTTTGCCTATAAGGAGAGGGGGTGTGTGCCTTTTCCTCCAATCAGCTGTCTTGGCTGAATGCCCAGTTTTCTCTGCAGTGTTAACCAGGAAGAGAAAAATCTTTAACATGAATAGCACTGTCTAAAGGATATATAAAGCTGAAGACAGCAGATATACATGTAAAACCTATGTAGGGTGCTTTTGTTTCATCCTCTGTGTAACATCTGGGGCTGTTCACTTCACTGGGTATATGTGACGGTTTATATCCACTTTTAAGCTTGGATAGTTTTTGACTGAACTACTTCAAAGTCCTAAAGTTTTTTTTTTTTTTTTTTTTTTTTTATTTCTTTTCTTTACAGAAAAACACTTGGTCCTTCTCCGAGATGGAAGAACTCTCATCGGATACTTGAGAAGCATCGACCAATTTGGTGAGAATTGTTCTTAAATGCTCAGTGTGTGTTGGGCTGTTTTGGAATGGACTTTTATAACCAGGTTCTTGAGAGGCTGTTGGAACAAAAAATACATGGCAAACCTGTCATCTTTTCTATTCAAGACCACATGAGGCTGTCTGTTTAACCACTTAAGCCCCGGACCATTTGGCTGGCCAAAGACCAGAGCGTTTTTGCAATTCGGCACTGCGTCGCTTTAACTGACAATTGCACGACCGTTGTGCGACGTGGCTCCCAAACAAAATTGACATCCGCTACCCACCCCCCCCCCCCCCCCCCCCCCCCCCCCCCCACAAATGGCTTTCTTTTGGTGGTATTTGATCACCGCCTGCGTTTTTTATTTTTTATTTGCGCTATAAACAAATGGCGACAATTTCAGAAAAACGCATTCTACGTCTGTTTTCTTCTACATATTTTTGGTAAAAAAAAATCCCAATAAGCGTTGTTTGTTTTTTGTTTTTTTATTTTTTGGGCAAGTTAGTGTTTGCAAAATAGGATGGATCTATATCTATATATGTATGTATGAGAGCGGGTGTTTTTTTTGTTTTTTTTTTCTTATTGTGACTGGGACATTATGGCAGACAGATCTGACACTTTTGGTACCATTCACATTTATACAGCGATCAGTGCAATTAAAAATGCATTGACAATGTAAAAGTGACTGACAGTGAAGGGGTTAACCACTAGGTGGTGCTGTAGGGGTTAAGTGTGTCCTAGGGAGGGATTCTAACTGTGTGTGTGTGTGGGGGGGGGGGGATTGTGTGGGGGGGGGGGGATGTGTGTGACAAAACACTGATAACCGATCACGATTACAGGGAGCAGTGTCACTAGACAGAATGGGAAAATGCTTGTTTACATCAGACTATCGTGGACATCGAGTCCGCAGGACCCACAATCGCACTCACGAATCTCCCAGCGGGCGCAAGCCGCCTCTTAAAGGGCCACGGAAACGTACGTGCCCTTCTGCCGCAGTAAATCTGCGTGAGGCAGTTGGGAAGCGGTTGAAGATGTTCATTTTAACCACTTCAATACTGAGCACTTGTACCCCATTCCTGCCCAGACCAATTTTTCATTTGTATCTTTTTTATTTTTTTCTCACACAAATGGCTTTCTTTTTGTGGTATTTAATCACCACTGGGTTTTAAATTTTTTGCGACATTGGTGAAAAAAGTGCGAAAATGTTGGGGGAAAAAAAAAACACTTTTAGTTTCTATAATAAAATTTTGCAAATAACTAATTTTTGTTCATAAATTTGGGCCAAAATTTATACTGCTATATATCTTTGGTAAAAGTGTATTATTTTGGGCTGTGGGAAAGTTAGTCTAATTATTGAATTTGATCACACCTGATGCACTGACACTCTATCATCTCTTGAGGCCCTGATATGTCAGGAATGTACAAATACCCCCCAAATGACCCCTTTTGGAAAGTAGACAGTCCAAGGTATTTAGTAAGAGGTGTGTGTTGTTGCCCCCCTCCCCCTTTATCTCTCCTATCTCGGTAGCTTCACACACAGCATATGCATACTTTCAATTGTACCCCAAAATACATTCAGCTACTACTCCCGAGTATGGCGATACCACATGTGTGGGGCTTTTTCACAGCCTGGCCACATAGAGGTCCAACATGCAGGGAGCACCATCAGGCATTCTAGGAGCATAATTTGCACATAATTTTGTAATCACCTATTACACTTTTAAAGGCCCTGGAGCACCAGGACAATGGAATTGCCCACAAAATTACCCCATTTTGCAAAGATAATACATCCAAGGTATAGTCCTGAGGCATAATGAGTCTTTTGAATGGTTCAATTTTTATTTTTTTCCCAAAAGTCTTTGGAAAACGTGGAAAGAAAATGAAAAATGTACATAGCAAAAATTACACCCCAAAATACATTCTGCTACTCCTCCAGAGTATAGCGATACCACATGTGAGACTTTTACACAGCCTGGCCACTTAAAGAGGTCCACCATTGAAGTTAAACCTTCAGGCGTTCTAGGAGCATAAATTATCCATATCCTTTCATTCCTACCTATCACACTTTTTTGAAGGTCCTGGAGCACCAGGACAGTGGAATTCCCCACAAAATTACTGCATTGTGTATGCATATGCTGTGTGTGAGAAATAACCTGATAATATGACAATTTTGTAAAAAAAAAATAAAAATTTTATTTATTTTTCATAAAAATTACAACTTTAAAAAAAACTCACCATGCTACTTAATACCTTGGAATGTCTACTTTCTAAAAAGGGGTCATTTGGGGGGGGGGGGTATTTGTACTTTCCTGACTTGTTAGTGTCTCAAGAAATGAGATGCACCTGATGTACTGAAGGCCTGATCAGATGTGATTGATTTTCAGTGATTGGCACGTAGTTTGTAGACTCTAAGGCCCCTTTCACATGTGCGGACCGTATGTCCGTTTTTCATCCATCCGTTTTCAGGTGAAAAATGGACATGCATGTACCCCTATGGGATAACGGGTGTCAGCAGATGAGCATCCGCTGACACACGATTATCGTCCGCCTCCGCTATGGTCCGATTCTGCCGACGGAGGAAAACCCTATTTTTTTTTCCATCTGGCTGCAGAGCGGAGCGGATCGGATGAACACGGACAGACGGTCCATGTTCATCCGATTTTTTTTTTTTTTTTTTTACCCCCCCCCCCCCCCCCGTGCAGGGACCGCCCTGTCATCTGCCGGCTCAGCGGGGATCAGCGGAGCGATCGCCGCTGAGCAGCGGATGTTCACGGGGCAGATCATTACGGATCCGCCCTGTGTGAAAGGACCCTTACTTTCACAAAGACCAAATAATATACACTAATTTGGATCATTTTTTTTACCAAAGCTATGTAGCAGTATACATTTTGGCCAAAATGTATAAAGAAAAATGTACTAATTTGCATTTTATGACAGCCCTTTTTTTTTTTTTTTTTATAGCACAAAAAATTAAAACCCACTAGTGATTTAATACCACCAAAAGAAAGCTCTATTTGTGTGAAAAAAGGACGCAAATTTCATATGGGTACAGTGTTGCATGACTGACTGACATTTTAAAGTGCTCTGTATTGAGGTGGTTAAGTACAGTGTGTGTGGTTTCTTGTGTAGACATCCAAAAGCCTTAAGACTGCTGCTTAGTTCCGCCATCTAAGTGGTTTGCACTAGGGTCGTCGGTATAAAGCCCGACAACGGCACTACCTGCCTGGAGTAAGCATGTTCTCCCTGTGCCTGGGTGGTTTCCTCCCACACTCCAAACACATGCTGGTAGATTAATTGGCCCTAGCATGCTGTATGTGAGGTAGGAACCTTAACTTGTAACCTCCTTGAGGGCAGGGAACTAATGTAAATATGTGTATACATATACCACACAGCGCTGCTATTTGAGTACCTGTAATAAATATCGGCAGCCCCCCATCGGATTCAGAGCTGAATATTTAATTTTTTTTTTTTTTTTTTTTGTGACGGCCTCTTTTACGCCCACCTTTCTTTCAAAGAAACGTTCCCCCATCTCTGCTTTCTTTGTTGCAGCCCCTGATGTTGTTGTATCTTGGCGGAAGCGATAATGCCCTGTTCCCCCACCATTATGTGACAGTGCTTGGGCGTAGAACATGACTGCTGGACCCGAGCACTGCATCATAAAAGGTCATGTGCTCCCCCATACCTGAAAGCCTTAGGTATTTTGCAGAGCCAGGGAAGGAGTAGTGGGGGGAGCTTTGTTGGCCCAAAAGCCTGCATAGCTTACATAGGCTTTTGGAAAAGGTAATGTATGTTGGGCCCAAAAAAAAAAAAGCATATGCAGTATCCGTACACATTTTCCTGTGTTGTATCCCTTTAACCACTTGCCTACCAGGCACGAACACCTCCTTCCTGACCAGGCCATTTTTCAGCTTTCAGCGCTGTCGCATTTTGATGACAATTGCGCGGTCATGCAGGGATGTACCCAAATAAATTTTTTTTATCATTTTTTTTCCCCACAGATAGACCTTTTTTTTGGTGGTATTTGATCACCTCTGCGTTTTTTTTTATTTCTTGCGCTATAAACAAATTAAGAGGGACAAGTAAAAAAAAAATTAAGAAAAAAAAAACGACTTAATTCGATTTTTTTTTTTTTTTTTTTTTTTTTTTTTTTTTTTTCTCCCCTATCGTCTTTCAGGACAGCCACCTGAGAGACCTTGGCTCCTCCCCTCTGTAGGAAACACCTGCGCCAGCTTGCTATAAATTTCCTCCTCCCCTGCTGCTCCTCAGTTATTTGTGTTTCCTCCAGGAGGGGAGACACCTTTTTGGAACCAGCCAGAAAGAGTCAGGATTACCAGGGGGTATGGGCTCAGGCAAAGGATACATGTCCACAAACAAAGCAGCAGCGGCTCCTTTTGGACAAACAGACCAGGTAACTAACCTGGGGAGACTGCCGCCCCTGCATCCCTGAGTGCAAGCGGAGGTCAGGGGGGTTTCCTTCTCAGCTCCGAGTGCGGAGCACAGGTACAGGTCCTGCCGTTCCATACCTCCAGCGGCGTGTGGCGCTCGCAGCGCGGAACACGCTGGGTATAGGGACCGGCGTTGTCAGTGACGGGTGACGTCACGTCCGGCAAGAGGGGCGTGTACTTCCGGGTTCGCGGTTTCCGGTTCCGGCCGCGAATCTTGAAAAGGAGGCCAGGCATGGGCTAGGAGAGGAGCTGCATATGCTGTAGTGACAGCTAAAGCTCCGGTGGTGACACAAGCATGTCGGACGCAGAAGGGAGGGACCAGACTGCTACGACAGAGACCAGCTCCAGCCATGTAAAGGTAAGGGGAACCTGGGGAGGACCTCCCCTGGCCTATAACAACCACCCATCCCCCTCCCCCTCAAGGGTTCAGCAAGGGGGGGGGGGTGGGCAGGTCCCTCCTGTGTCAGAGGGTTATTTTTCATTGGGCCCCTAGTGTGGTAAGCCCATATGAAAGACGCTGTGCACCTGCAAGTTGCAGGAAGCTTATGTCAGTATTAATGTGTGTGGGGTTTCTCTTTATGTCTTTTCAGAAACCTGACAAGTCTAAGCCCTCTCATAACTCAAAAAGGAGGTGCCCTTCTTGTAAAAACACACTGAAAGATTCCTGGGGGAAAGCATTATGTAAGGAATGTATTCACAAGTTGGTGCAGGAACATTCCACAGAGCAGGGCAGTGACTTAGCGGCATCTGTCAAGGAACTATCGAGTACCTTTGTAGCCTTCAAAACCTTTTTTGAAGGGTTCCAGATCCCTCAACTGCAAACTGCCCCCCCACCAGTACTACCGGTACTAGGAAAAGCACAGGCACTACCCTCCACTAGTGCCGGTCCTTCAGTTACTCCTAGAGAGGAGGCAGAGGACGAGCCTGACAGCACAGCGTCCGGCTCCCAAGAATCTGAGGGTGAAGCACTGGAAGGGGATTCCAGAAAACCCTCTAGATACAAACTCTCATTAGAAGAGGTAGACCAGCTGTTGGGAGCCATTCATACCACGCTGGGTATACAGACGGAAAAGAAACCTTTATCCCTGCATGATCAGATGTATGAGGGTTTAGGAGAACAGGAAAAGAAAATTTTTCCTGTTCATGACGTCTTAATAGAGGCAATTAAGAAAGAATGGCAGGAACCTGAAAGGAAACCATTCTTTTCTAAAGCCTTAAAGAGACGGTTCCCATTTTCAGATGATGAGTCATCAGTATGGAATAAAATCCCAAAACTAGACGCTGCCTTCTCACAAGTCTCCAGGCACACCGATCTAGCTTTTGAGGATATGGGGGTCCTTTCTGAAGCAATGGACAAAAGAATGGATACCCTATTAAAGAGGTCATGGGACTCCACAGTGGGAAGCCTAAAGCCAGCCATGGCGGTCACGGTGGTAGCCAGAAATGTAGAGTTTTGGCTAAACCGTATACAGGCACATATTGAGGAAGGTACTGCGAAGGAGCAGATTTTGTCCTCTTTTCCCACTCTGCTCAAAGGCATTGCATACATAGCAGATGCATCAGCAGAGCTGGTACGCATGGCAGCCAGATCCTCGGCTCTAGCCAATTCTACCAGAAGGGCCCTATGGCTAAAGACTTGGCAAGGGGATGCTGCGTCCAAAGCCAAGTTATGCGGGATCCCGTTTACGGGAGACCTGTTATTTGGGCCAGGGTTAGAGAAAGTGTTAGACCGTACAGCGGACAAAAAGAAGGCTTTTCCGCTGAAACGGAAAGCACCCTGGGCCCAGCCTCTACAAAATAGAAAGAGGCAAAAGAGGGACACCAAGTCCCGGTTTTCAGTACCCAAGGCAACTAATCAAAAGAAACCTTGGGGTCAGCGAGGGAATAGCAAAGGAGGAGCAATATTTCGCCCTCCTGAGCAGACCCGCAATAAGGACTGAAGTCCTCTCAGTGGGAGGAAGACTGGGGGCCTTCATCTCACAATGGGAAAAAAATATCCTCCAGTCAATACATCTTAAGGACGATAAGAGACGGGTATTCCCTAGAATTCTCAAAATTCCCCCCAAACAGACTGTACATCACCAAGCTGCCAAACAGCAAGGAAAAAGCCAGAGGGTTAATGAGATCCATAAAGGACCTCAGGAGACAGGGTGTAATCATCAGGGTACCAGGGGCAGAAAGAGGACAGGGCTTCTACTCCCATATATTTGGAGTACAGAAACCCTCAGGAAAGGTCAGACCGATCCTCAACCTCAAACCACTAAATCTATCCATAACCTACAAAAGGTTCAGGATGGACTCCATATATTCAGTGAAGGCCCTGTTGCCTCCAAACTGTTATATGGCGTCGCTAGATTTAAAGGATGCGTACCTGCACATACCCATACACCCAAATCACCAGAAGTTTCTAAGGCTAGCAATAGAAACAGGAAAAGAAGCTGTACATCTTCAGTTTCAGGCTCTGCCCTTTGGCCTATCATCTTCGCCAAGAATCTTTACAAAGGTTCTGGCAGAAGCTTTGGCACCACTACGACTAAAAGGCATATCCATTATTGCCTATTTAGACGACCTTCTTCTTTTTGCAAGGACACCCGAAAGGTTATTAGAAAACCTCGAGTACACTCGGGTATTCCTAGAGAGTCTAGGGTGGTTGGTGAATGTGGAAAAATCAAGTCTACAACCCACACAACAGTTAAAATACCTGGGTTATGTAATAGACTCGGTTCAGCAAAGAGTTTTTCTACCCGAGGAAAAGATAACAAAGATTCAAAAAGAAATAAAGGCAATTCAGACCAGTATACCCTGTTCTATAAGAAAAATAATGTCAACACTAGGGTTGCTAACATCTGCAATCCCAGCAGTTCAGTGGGCAAACCTGCATTTCCGACCACTGCAAATGTTCCTATTAAAGATATGGGATCACAGGCAGGAGTCTCTGGATTTGCAGGTATCAATACCAGCAAAGGTAAAAAAGTCCTTATGGTGGTGGAGAAAGACAGAAAATTTAGACATAGGACGGCTATGGATCCTACCTATCTCCCGAATCCTAACCACAGACGCAAGCGGTGTAGGGTGGGGAGCACACCTGGACTCCCAGTTAGCACAAGGTGCTTGGGGGAGGGAAGAACGGACAAGATCGTCCAACTGGAAGGAACTGAAAGCGGTATGGTTCGCACTCCAGTCCTTCCAGAAGGAATTAAAAGGACATCATGTACAGATCAGATCAGACAACTCGTCAGTAATAGCTTACATAAGCAAGCAAGGGGGAACCAGAAGCGGAGTTCTGTGGGCCCTAGCAGAAGAGATCCTGAGATGGGGAGAGAAAAACATACTCTCCTTTTCAGCAGTACACCTAAAAGGAGACTTAAACAGAGTGGCAGACTTTCTCAGCAGGAAGAAAGTAAGAGAAGGAGAATGGGTGCTAAAACAAGAGGTATTCGACCAGATTGCAAAAAAATGGGGAATACCTCAGGTGGACTTATTTGCTTCCAGAGAAAGCAGGAAAGTCCAAGCCTTCTTCTCCCTAAAAAGGGAGGAGGGAGCACTCGGGGTAGACGCATTGGCGCAGAAGTGGGCGTTCAGCAGATGTTATGCTTTTCCCCCACCAGTACTACTACCCGCAGTAATAAGGAAATTTCGTACAGAAGACACGTCATTAATCCTTATAGCACCTCACTGGCCCAGGAGACCGTGGTTCTCTATGCTCAAAGAACTAGCCATAGAGCCTCCTTGGTTTCTACCAATCCAAGAGGATCTGCTAGCCCAGGGCCCAGTGCACTGTCCACAGGTGGGAAAGTGGAAACTAGCCGCCTGGTATCTGAGGAACAGCTATTAAGAGCCAAAGGGTTCTCAAACCGTCTGATAGACACACTGCTGAAAAGCAGGAAGGTTGAGACACGTAACATCTACCAGAAGGTATGGAAATGTTTTAATCGTTGGTGTACAGAGAACAACTTTAAAACACAAAGCTCAGTAGCAGTCCTAGAGTTTCTACAGAGTGGTGCAGACAAAGGACTAAGCCTCAGCACGTTAAAGAGTCAAGTGTCAGCACTGTCAGTTTACCAGGAGAGGAGTTTAGCCTCAAACCCCTGGATAATCAGACTCTTTAGATCCGTGAGCAGACAAAGGCCGCCACAAAGCACAGCCTTTCCCAAGTGGGACCTGTCATTAGTGTTACAAACTATGACAGCAGATCCCTTTGAACCATTAAAGGATTGCAGCCTGAAGATGCTGACACTTAAAGCAATCTTCTTGGTAGCAATTACTACAGCCAAAAGGGTCTGTGAGATGGAAGCCCTATCTATCAGACCCCCATTTTGCCAGATCTTTCCGGATCGTATAGTCTTCAAAATGGATCCGGGGTTTCTACCTAAAGTGGCCTCAAAATTTCACAGGGGTCAGGAAATTGTATTACCATCATTCTGTCCGAATCCTTCTCAGGAGAAGGAAGTGAAATTTCATAGTTTAGATGTCAGGAGATGCATCCTGCATTATTTAGAGGCAACAAAGTCAATCAGAAAGACGGAGTCTTTATTTATTTTATACACTGGAGCCAGGCAAGGGCACAAGGCTTCAAGGAGTACAATAGCCAGATGGTTAAGGGAAGCCATAGAGCAGGCTTACAAAATAGGGGGTATGCAGATCCCAGAAGGAATCAGGGCACACTCCACGAGGGCAATGGCAGCGTCACAGGCAGAGAGAGCTGGAGCGACGCCGGAACAGATTTGTAAAGCGGCAACATGGTCCAGCTTTGCCACTTTTGTAAGACACTATAGAGTGGACTTATGGTCAGCTAAAGATCAGACCTTTGGACGTAAGGTCTTACAAGCTGTGGTCCCGCCCTAGGGGTAGGTGCTCGGTTATCCTCTCAGGTGGCTGTCCTGAAAGACGATAGGGGAAAAACGAAGTTACTTACGGTAACGTTCTTTCCGGGAGTCTTTCAGGACAGCCGGGTACCCACCCAAATGTATATCAAGTATGAGGTTTCCTTACAGGAAATGTGATATAAATTATTATATGTGTATCATATGTTTCTTGTGTCTCCCCAGCAAACTGGAGGTGCTCTTCAAAGAACTGAGGAGCAGCAGGGGAGGAGGAAATTTATAGCAAGCTGGCGCAGGTGTTTCCTACAGAGGGGAGGAGCCAAGGTCTCTCAGGTGGCTGTCCTGAAAGACTCCCGGAAAGAACGTTACCGTAAGTAACTTCGTTTTTTTTTTTTTTTTTAATTATCGTGACTGCGACATTGCGGCGGACACTTCGGAGATTTTTGGGACCATTCACATTTATAACGCAAGAAATGGGACAAATGGAGCTGAATTTTGGCAAAGATCAACAGATCTATTTTTGCACTTATTGCTTTCCATGATATATTTAAGTAATCAAAATGGAGCAAATTATTTGTTTACTATTGGGGTGCAAATACACATTTTAAAGTGGAGGGCCACCCTGGAAAAAAAAAACTTGATAAAAATGTTTAACAATTTAAAAATAAATTTTACCAGAAATGACTGTTGCTAGGCAGATCGTCCTAATCTGCCTCTTCCTGTTCCGTGGAGCTGTTCTGTCTTCTGCTCCGAGCGCCGTCTTCTAGTGAATGGGGCGCGGTGTGTTATGGGAACTGTGTCCCACAACACATCGCGTTCCCCATTCACAAAGCGCCGCGCGACGACTAGCGCATGTGCAGTAGGAAACGGGCATTGAAGACTTATTCTTCGCTGCCCGTTTCTTACTGAGGATGGCGGTGCTGGGACCGGAGCGCCGAGGGACATCTCGGCCTCCGCGACCGACATTACCCTGGGAGGGTAAGTGTACTTATTAAAAGTCAGCAGCTACTTTTTTTTTTTTTTTTTTTTGCTGAAACACCCCTTTAAGGGTCAGTTTGTGTTTGTTGTTTTTTTTTTGTTTTTTTCCCTAGGAATCCATGTGAATAGATGGTAAACACATTGAAGCTCTGTGCAAATTAGCCCTACCAATGGCCTGTACTAGCATTCCCAATCAATTTAAACAACTCTTCAGTTCTACTTTTTTTTTGATCTATGAATCTTCCTTAATCTGCTGCAGGAAAGCAATACCGACCAGATTGCAGAACTGTGCAAACTAATGTGCTTCAGAAGAAGATAAAAAAAAAAAAAAAAAAAAAAAGGAATTTGGTGTTCATAGCTCAATAACGCATGATCGTAAAAATGAATTCAAGAATTTTATATACAGGCGGTCCCTGGGTTACAAACTGAGGGAGACAACAGGAAGTGAGAGGAAATCTACCCCTAGGAAGGGAAATTCTCTCCTGTAAGAGTTAATGGGGGAAAAAGGTGTCTCCACTGATGCTTTATCACCAATCCTTGTTTCCACAGCGACCGAAAACTTTCAAAATCCAATGTTTCACAGGGACAGAAAGTGAGGTGAAATTATCCGAACATGGGCACAGACAGAAAAACAAATGGCACGGGTGTTAACCCTTCCCTATGCTATCCAAAAAACGTAAATTTTTTTTTTTTTCTTTAGGCTGTATTTACACTTAAAAAAATATACCTGTTCTGACTTGCATACAAATTCAACTTGGGAACAAACCTACAGACCCCCTCTTGTTTGTAACCCAAAGACCGCCTTTATTCATGAAACCAACCAAGCTCTCATGTTCTCATTCATGTGCAATAATTTTAAATTAAAAATTCCAAATCCAATATGGATAATTCAATGAGATGGTAATGGTACAAGAAGGTCCATCTGTCATACAAAGGGAACCATTGTTTGTTCATTTGTTTTAGCTAATTTGTTAATTTTATACTTGCTATTCAATTGCCTGCAGTAATACATGTTTGCCACAAGGTGGCAGCAATACATAAAGTATCTGTGTACTATTCAGAGACTACTCTCCAGTATTCCCTATATTTAGAATGGAGTTGAAGTGTTTTTAATGTCCATTTTACTGAAGCATAACTTTTGCATGCTTTTTTTTTATTTATTTTTTTGAGATATTGGAGATGAGATTGCAGAACCTTTTGCTGCAAATTTCTGAGCTGGCCACATGCTTTTCTCACCTGCACTCTCCATTCATTCCTAATAGAAAGTTCATTCTCCAGTAAAAGTACCTGACCTCATTGATTAAATGTAATTTTCAGACGCGTCTTATACTTGGAGGCTCATAATTTGGGATACTCTTATTTTGCCCATACAAATTCCATCCAATTCCACAACTGGTGGTGAGGCCTTTCCTCTCCCATGTCTTCTACTTCCTTTTTTTTTATTTATTTTATTTATTCATTTTTTTTATTTTATTTTTTGGTTGTGAACATAATCTTGTTGACAAGCAAGTAGTTAAGCACAATTGGTGCTCCAAGATGAAGTGGCTTGTTGCACATTATTTGCATGCTCACTAGAAATGCATAGGGGGAGTTTCTGAAAGATGGCGCAGTTGTGCTTGACGACCAATTGGCTTCTAGCTTTCATTTTCAAAGCTTTCAGTGGAAGAAAACTATAACTATTAATGTTCCCTTCCTCCTATCTGAACTGTATTTAAAAAAAAATAAAAATAAAAAAATAAATCTGTACTTCAACCTTTTCATTTTGCTCTGGTCACATGATCTTTCAGCCCTCTGTAAGGGAGCATTTGACAATGGCTGTGAATTTTGGCACATTGCCCCTAGGCTCCCAAGGTCTAGCTGCTGTCAGCGCTCCCTCTTGAACCGTGCAGGAGCCGATTATTAACACAGAGGAGCCAGAGATTTAGGATCACGTGGTCATGGGTAAAGTGGGTAAACACACATTTTATTTATTTTTTTGAATACTGGTTAGGAGTAGGGAGGAAACCTTTTCAAGAATGGTTAAAGTAGAAGAAAAGCTCAACTATAACAAAATAAGCTGACCAGTTCCCATTAACAGCTGCTCCCAGTTTTTGATAAATTTTCCTCCATGGCTTCCATTTTTGTGTGCTTTTTTTTTTTTTTTTTTTTTTTTATTATATAATATTTGTTTCGGGGTGTTGGGAGCTTTGTGACAACAGTGCCATTTTTTTATTTACCCTGTGAGTTCAAAGTTGTCCTTTACGTGTAACTCGCTCAACAGAAATCTGTGGCATTCAAATGTGTATAGGGAAATGCTTGTTATAGCTGAAAGTTAAACATTTGTCATGCAAATAACCTTTTGATTTATATAGGCAAAGTGGTCAGGTTTTGTGTGTGTGTGTGTGTGTATACAGTATAATAGCCCTTTTTGTTCCTTCCAGTAGTTTTGTTTTTTCAACTACTGTTAAAGGGGAGGAATATATACAGTGCCTTGAAAGTATTCACACCCCTTGAAATTTTCCACATTTGTCATGTTACAACCTAAAACATAACTTCTTTTTTTTTTCTCCTTGGGGATTTGCACATCTAGAGAGCTTTTTGCCCATTCTTTGCAAGATAGCGCAATCTCTGTCAGATTGGATGGAGAGCGTCTGGGAACAACAATTTTCAAGTCTTGCCACAGATTGTCAATTGGATTTATGGCTGGGCTAGTCTAACACATGAATATGGTTTGATCAAAGCCATTCCATTGTAGCTCTGGCTGTATGTTTAGGGTTGTTCTGCTGGAAGGTGAATCTGCGCCCCAGTCTCGTCTTTTGCAGACTCTAACAGGTTTTCTTCTAAGATTGCCCTGTATTTGGCTCATCCATCTTCCTATCAACTCGGACCAGCTTTCCTGTCCCTGCTGAAGAAAAGCATCCCCACAACATGATGCTGCCACCACCATGTTTCACAGTGGGGATGGTGTGTTCAGAGTGATGTGCAATGTTAGTTTTCCGTCGCACATAGCGTTTTGCTTTTAGGCCAAAAAGTTCAATTTTGGTCTTATCTGACCAGAACACCTTCTTCCACATGTTTGCGGTGTCCCCCACATGGCTTTTTGCAAACGGGACTTATGGCTTTCTTCCAACAAAAGCTTTCTTCTTACCACTCTTCCATAAAGGCAGATTTGTGGAGTGCACGACTAATAGTTGTCCTGTGGACAGATTCTCCCACCTGAGCTGTGGATCTCTGCAGCTCCTCCAGAGTTACCATGGGCCTCTTGGCTGCTTCTCTGATTTTTAATGCTCTCCTTGCCCGGCCCATCATTTTGAGGTGGACGGCCATGTCTTGGTAGGTTTGCAGTTGTGCCATTCTCCATTTTCAGATGATGGATTGAACAGTGCTCCGTGAGATGTTCAAAGCTTTTGATAATTTTTATAACCTAACCCTGCTTTAAACTGCTTCACAACTTTATCCCTGACCTGTCTGGTGTGTTCCTTGGCCTTCATGATGCTATTTGCTCGCAAAGGTTCTCTAAAAAAACCTCCTGAGGGCTCCACAGAACAGCTGTATTTATACTGATATTTGAATACACAAAGGTGGACACTAATTGGGTGACTTCTGAAGGCAATTGGTTCCACTAGATTTTAGTTGGGGGTATAAAAGTTAGGGGGGCTGAATAAAAATGCACGCCACACTTTTTTTTTTTTTTTTTTTTCTAAATTTATATTATATTATATATAAAATTTTAAATCATTTCCCTTCCACTTCACAATTATGTGCCACTTTGTGTTGGTCTATCACATAAAATCCCATACAACTTACATTTTTGGTTGTAACATGGCAGAATGTGGCATATTTCAATGGGTATGAATACTTATTTTTTTTCAAGGCATTTTTGTTAATGACAATCTACGAACAGATACTTGTAGTCGCAGGCTTTTTATTCTTTGCATATCTTGTTTTTTTTTTTTTCCTCCGTTCTTCATGGCCATTTTCACTAAGGACAGAGGAATCGCTCTCTTGCTGGCACTCTGCTTCCTGGAACAAGTGACAGTGCACATTATCTGAGGGGCAGGGCTCTGGTGATGTAGCCTTCCTAGGATGCATCTTTGAGGCCTTGGTTGCCTCACTCAACTAGCAAGTGAAAAAACAGTAATTCTAATTTAAAACGAACACACAAACTGAGTGTAAAGATGTTCTATCGCCATTGTAGAGCTGCATGCTGATTTGATTTTTAGTGAAAGGTTGGCTTTAAAGAAGAATTCCAGGTATGGATATACTTGGTTACATTGGTCCAACTTGGCCTAATGTAACCATGCATATACCATACCTGTGGAATCCTCTAGAAGCTGGAAATAACTATATTTAGACACCACTACTCCATGTCCACTAGCTTCTGGGTCAATTGGTATGAGTGCCGTTCAGAGATGGCTTTGCATTTTATCAATAAATACAATGCATTCCCTGATTCGACAAGGTGGAAGTGTGACGCCACTGCCCCGCATCCCCACTTTGTCCAATCAGAGCATGCTTTGCATTCTTTGAGAAAATACATGGAAGCTTTAAAGCTTTGTAAAATGTGCTGGCATGCAGTGAGTCAAGTCCAATGAGGTGCATGCCACCTCTTGGCCTTGTCTTTTATTTCTTAAATTTTTAGGGTGCGCCAAGAGGATAGCTATCGCTACATTTCTGAAGCTCTGACGCTGGACCTTCTAGTCTTGGCTACTTCAACTGCAGAGTCGCATGTAGCAAAAAGATTCAAAGAATGACAAGCATATGGATTATGGTGTAACCCGTGTAAAAAAAAATAATGTATTAAAGGTTAAAATTTACTCAAAAATATAGGTGATCAGGGAGATGGTAACTCAAGTGCAAGCCAAGCAGGAACCCTGTTTAAAGAGCACAGACAAATGGTTCACAAATGGTTCACAGATGGTTGTGTTCCTGGCAAGTAGGGACTCCTGTAACAGAGTGATTTGTATTATTTGAACTCTGTCACAAAATACAAAGGCTTCTGTGAATGGGCAGCAGAGAAGGGGAGCTTCATAAAACAGCTGTAAATAAAAGATGATTCCAGAAGGTGGCATGCACCACGTTGGACCAATGTAACCAAGTATATCCATACCTGGAATTCTTCTTTTAAAGCTGAACTTTCACTAAAAAGCAAATTGGCATGCAGCTCTACAGCTGAATTAACATTATTCTGTTGCGTAGACCCTTTCAGGACCTCTTTGTTTTTGTTTGCTATGGAGAAATGTCCCTACCACCACTAGACAAGATGGGGACAAGGCCACTTCAAGGAACCAGTTATTGGAGCGCTAAGTACGCTGCATTGATGACCATGTTTGAACAAGCATGTTGCTGATGGCTCCAGAGATCGGCTATAGGGAGATCGCAGGGAATACTGAGGACCAGTTCTTTGCCTTCTTTTGGGCACAGCTTCCAGACTTTAGTTCCTCTTTAAAGATAAGAACTTTTAAAACCAAAGGACTAAATCCTCGCCTGCAATGCTTAAGCCATAGAATACTTGTGTTGCAGATTTACAATTACAGTATAAATGATGCATATTTTGCAGAAATCTACACATGTCTATATTGAAGCCTCTTTACAAGTGGTGGTTCCCACCCATAGTATGAGCATTGTGTATTCGTTGCTCAGGAAAGTTGTGTGCACAGATAATTATTTTGGGTATAATTACAAGTAATTCTTCTAGGAATAATTACAGGAGCTCATGTTGTCTTTTATTTTTTCTCCTTAGCTAATCTTGTGCTGCACCAGACCGTAGAGCGGATACACGTTGGGAAGAAGTATGGTGATATCCCCAGAGGAATATTTGTTGTGAGAGGCGAGAATGTGGTTCTCCTCGGAGAAATTGTAAGTAGGCTAATGAAATAATTTTACGGTCTAGTTGAAATGGAAATTATTTTTTTTTTTTTTTAAGATGCATGTCTAATGCAGGTTGAGCAGCTTCTGGCTTTTAAAGATTTTGAGAAACTGTACATCCCTGCCTCTCTTGCCAGTGAGTAAGATGGCATATACCAGGGGTCTCAAACTAGCGGCCCTCCAGATGTTGCGGAACTACAAGTCCCATCATGCCTCTGCCATGCCTGTAACTGTCAGCCTTGCAATGCCTCATGGGAATTGTAGTTCCGCAACAGCTGGAGGGCCACCAGTTTGAGACCCCTGGCATATACACTCACCGGGCACTTTATTAGGTACACTTGTTTCAATTGGTAACACAAATTTCTAATCGGCCAATCACATGGCAGCAACTCAATGCATCTATGCATCTAGACATGGTGAAGACAACTTGCTCAAATTCAAACTGAGCATCAGAATGGGGAAGAAAGGGTATTTAAGACTTTGAATGTGGCATTGTTGGTGGGGCCAGGCGGGCTGGTCTGAGTATTTCAAAAACTGCTGATCTACTGGCATTTTCACGCACAACCATCTCTAGGGTTTACAAAGTTTTTCAAATTTTCAGTGAGAGGCAGTTGTGTGGATGAAATTGCCTTGTTAAAGTCAGAGGAGAATGGGCAGACTGGTTTGAGATGATAGGCAACTAACTCAAATAACCACTCGTTGCACCCAAGGTGTATAGAATACCATCTCTGAATGCACAACACATCAAACTTTGAAGCAGATGGGCTACAGCAGCAGAAGACCACACCGGATGCCACTCCTGTCTAAGAACGGGAAACTGATGCTACAATTCGTACAGGCTCACCAAAATGTAACAATAGATTGGAAAAATGTCCGGTCTGATAATTCTCGCTTTCAGCTGCGACATTCCGATGGTAGGGTCAGAATTTGGTGTAAACATGAAAGCATGGATCCATCCTGCTTTGTATGAATGGTTCAGGCTGGTAGTGGTGGTGTAATGGTGTGGGGGATATGTTCTTGGCACACCTTGGACCCCTTGGTACCAATTGAGCATCATTTACCCCCTTAAAGCAGAGTTCCACCCAGAAATGGAACTTCCACTTTTTGGGAACCAGTGACATTATTACACTGATCAGTGCATTGTTGTAGCACTGCAATGTATAAATGACAACACTGGCATTAACATTAGGGGGCTATCAAGGGGTCAAATGTGTTCCCTCATTGTGTTCCAAATGTAGAGGGGATGGGCTGCTTGGGACTTGATAGAGATGGCTGTTCCTGATCACTGGGAACAGCTGATCTGAGATGTCCCCTGTCATAACAGGGATCTGCCTTGTTTACAATGGCAGACCCCCGTTCTTCCTCTGTATACAGCGATTGCGGGCAAACATCGAGTCAGCCGGACCCTTGGGCGTCCTCGCCCCCCCCATATTCTCGCAAGCACGGACCGATGTACAGGTACATTGGTTCGTGCAGGAGAGCTGACCCACCACAGTACAAGTATGGAGGCTGGACGGCAAGTGGTATTGTTGCTGACCATGTCCATCCCTTTATGACTACAGTGTACCCATCTTCTGATGGCTCCTTCCAGCAGGATAATGCAACATGTCACAAACCTCAAATCATCTCACCACTGGACAATGAGGTCACTGTACTCCAATGGTCTCCAGTCACCAGATCTCATCCAATAGAGCACCTTTGGGATGTGGTGGAACATGAGATTCGCATCATGGATGTGCAGCCGACAAATCTACATCTGACTGCGTGATTCTATCATGTCATTTTGGCCCAACATCTGAGGAATGTTTCCAACACCTTGTTGAATCTATGCCACAAAGAATTAAATCTGTTCTGAAGGCAAAAGGGTCCCATCCGTTACTAGCAAGGTGTACATAATAATAATAATAATAATAATAATAATAATACCGGTGAGTGTATATCGGCAAGGGCACACTTTCTGGTGTAGCCACTATGTCTAAAGCCTAGTATGACTTGTGTTGGCTGGCATTAGCCAGTTCAATAGAAATTGCCTGAAATTCGGCCCCTGTGTATGGTAGCTGGTCTGACAGAAGCCGGCCAATCGGCCATCTACTGTCGCAGGCTCCTGACCGAAAAAGGTCTGCTGGCCGGCTCCCGGTCAGTGCTCTCAGCCAATGGCTGTCTGGAATGTTCTGGTGGGGGTTCTGTCAGAACACAATAGAACAGCAGGGGAAATTGCTGTACTAACGTTGGATTGTTGGTACAGTGGCTCTGACCTGAGCTTAACTAGTGGTGTATACCAGACTTATGGTAGCAGTATAGAAGAGTTGCAAATACACGTAACTTCAAGCTATCCTTTGTTTACATCCTGCTTTGGGTGTCATCTTTTGTGCCTGGGGGGGAAAGTTAAAAATTTTACTTGACTAGGTACTGAACTCTTGGCATACATTTGAGAACACCAATGAATTCAGTTATGCATTATGAAATGGTGTGTTGGGTTTTTTTTTTTTATTATTATTTTAAATGCAACACTAGTGTAAATGCCTAAAATGTTACGTTTTTATATTGGCTTCTTGTAATCTCCTGTATAAGAGGCTCAGACCCATAGAGGGAAAGGCAGTACTTGGGACCATTTGGGTGTCCTGCATTCACAGGTGGGGACAGGAATAGATTGCTTATGCACTCTGCAGTGTAGTGGAGCATCGTGGGAAGAGTGCATGAGCATCATGGGAAATGTAGTTCCAAAACATCTGGGGTGCCAAGGTTCGCCATCACTGTTGTAGAGACATTACCTAAATGGCCTACTGCTGCCCCCTCGATGCCCAATCACAGGCTCCTGGGCCCTGAGAAAAGTCAACAAGCTGTGGTGTAACTCTCAGTACTGGATAGACAGACGGACAGAAATTAAAATCCTATTCCTGTTGCCTGGAGTTTAACTTTAAATCATGCCTGTCAGCCATTTAAACTTCTGCTATTAACTTTGTTAGCCAGAAAATCTTTGTTTCTGTCCTGTCCCATGAACCTTTTCTTACAAGATGGCTTTGTGTGTGTGGGTTTTTTTATTTTATTTTTTTTTTTTCTTTGGGATCTGAGGCCTTTCCCACTTGATGTCTTCCTTCTTTTTTTTTTTTTTTCCTCTCGATTTATGCTTGTACAACTGCACATCGATGGTGCTGTGATAAGCTGTGGTGTACCCTTGTTTGTTTTAATAAATGGTGTAAAAATGAAGGTTCCAATGGGCAGGATCAACCAACCAGTAATAAAAAATGTAGCTTTGTTGCTATTGACAGGCTGCATCATATGTCAGTTTTGGTTTTGCATTTTTAAGGTGTATTTAAGTTTCCCAGTGGTTAAACTGATCGTGTTTTTTCACGCAGGACCTAGAGAAAGAGAGCGACACTCCATTACTTCAAGTTTCCATTGAGGAGATCTTGGAGGAGCAGCGAGTGGAGCAGCAAAGCAAGCAGGAGGCAGAGAAGGTGAAGGTGCAGGCCTTGAAGGAACGGGGTCTGTCTATTCCCAGAGTGGACACCTTGGACGAATACTAAGCTGCTTTATCGGACAGTTTGACACTGAATGGTTTCTTTCTTGCAATAGCAATGTCGTCAGTGTATTTTTATTTTTGCTGCTTTGGTTTGGACTTGTCTATTGCAGCAGTGCTATACAGCAATCATCTAAGTTTGTGAAATGAGTTAAGTTGCACACAGTGGTGATGCCAAGCCAAAATCACGTGTATTAAACAATGACCATAATGGGGAGGACACCCCGTCAATAGGCTTTTTTTTTTTTTTTTTTTTCTGACTTCTGTTTAATATGTAATTAGAATTATACAAAAATTATTGCTTTTTAGTTGTACTTATTTTATGTGAGTAAATCTGAAAGCATTTGATGTCTATTGAATGGCATTGTGGCCTGAATTAAAACTTTGGACACTTTTTTATTTTTTTTTTATTTTTTTATTTATTTTTTTACATAAAGCATTTTCACAGCAATTTTTACCACCTTCCGGTTGTGCTTGGAGATGAGCCTGTAATGAGCACAGCAAGTGCGACATGTCTGACCAATGAAGCCAGGGTTACAAGAGCAGAAATGGCATTTGGCAAACAAGCTATGTTCACTGAGTAGGCCCTTGCACTACATGGTTTTGGTAAATCTAAAAAAAAAATGACCACGTAGTATAGTGTGTATGGGGTCTTAGAGTGCGCTTTGGCCTTCCACAGCCTTTCTTTAGGCTTAAAGTCTGCCAAAACTACTTTAACCACTTCCTGCCCAAGGTATGTCATATGAGGCATCAGTCAAATATTGTTTTTCGGCTGGCGATTTTCTGTGCACCGTAAGAACAATCATAGCAGCAGTTCAGCCTCTTGAACGTTCTTACAGGTGGCAGGAGGGGACATCGTCCCTCTCGCCACCCTCCGATGGCATGGGCAATACTGGAGAATGAATTGGTTGCCGCCGGAAGTTGCGCATGGAGCTTTCTGGTGCCCAGATGGTCCCCAGTCATCTCTATGACCCTTGGAGTCCTGGGTGCGATGTTATGATGTCACGTCTGGGCCGGCGGATATAAACAAAGCTGAGGATGTGGCTGAAAAGGCAGAATTTTATTTATTTTTGTTTTTTTTTTTGTGTGTGTGCAACAATTCTAGCCCAAGACCTCCTCTGTAACTCTAAACTGGGTATCTCTTTCCTCGGTGTGACATTTTTCACATTCTACAAAAAAATTGGGTTAACGTTACTGTGGTGTATTTCCCCCCCCCCCCCCCCAAAAAACATTTGAAAAACTGCTGCGCAAATACAGTGTGACATAAATTTTCAACGACTGCCATTATATTCCCTAGGGTCTCTTCTAAAAGTGTGTGTTTTTGGGGTTTTTAATTTTTATTTTTAATTTTTTTTACTTAATTTTTTTTATTTTTACACTTTTTTAAAAAAAAAAATTTTTTGGATCACTTTTATTCCTATATTTTTTTATTACAGGATTTTTTTAAAAAAAAAAAGTCTTTTACATGTAGGAGCAAAGTGGCACCATTAGGCCAGATGGGTTAACATTCTTTCATTTTCTTTAACCACTTCAATACAGGGCACTTGTACACCTTCCTGCCCAGACCAGCTTTCAGCGCTGTCCTACTTTGACAATTGCACGGTCATACAACTGTACCCAAACTAAATTTTTACTAATAGAGCTTTCTTTTGTTTCCACTATCATAGAGCTTTCTTTTGGTGGTATTTGATTTAATTTTTAGCCAATGACAGGTTGACTTGGCCTTGTGTTTTGGATCATTGTCATGTTGGAATGTCCAAGTTCCATGTGCAGCTTCCTGGCCGATGAATGCAAATGTTCTCCAGTATTTTTGATAACATACTGCATTCATTTGCCAACAATTTTGACCAAATAAGCGATCCACCTCTGTTTCACAGTAGGAATGAATGATTTGTATAGCGCTACAATGCGAACTGAATCACCTCAAGGCGCTTGGTCTGTCCTTTTGTTGTCTTGCTTTATTAGAACGTTTCTCACTGTAAAATGTAAACAAAAAGCTCAATTTTGGTCTCATCACTTCAAATGACTTTGTGCCAGAAGGTTTGAGGCTCTTCTCTGTGCTGTTTGGCGTATTGTAAGTGGAATACTTTGTGGCATTTGCGTAGTAATGGCTTTCTTCTACTTGACCATCTCCAGTAGTTGTCTCCTTGCAACCATTGTTCAGTATTCTGATGGTCGACTCATGAACAGTGACATTTTTCAGTAAAAGACTTTTTAATTTTTTATCTTTTTGGTGTGATTGGTTTAACACTCCTGGCAAATGTAACAAAAATGGCTTGTTCATTTGCAACCTTTTCCAGTCTGGTGAGCGACAACTGTTTTTGGATGTCCCCAGAAATCTTGTCTGAGCCATGGCAATTCCACAAACTAGGGTTCAGATAAGACTTGGTTATTACAGGGCCACATTTCTGTTCTTCAGATAGGGCAGGACCACCCACACCTGGTTACCACCCCACTGATTGAAACACTTTACCCTATTATCCTACTCTATTTTCCCCTTCAAATGAAAAGAGGATCTTAGAAGTTTACATACTCCTGTCACCCACATATATACAGGTGCATCTAAAAAAAAAAATTCAATATAATTAAAAAGTTAATTTTATTTTAGTAATTCAGTTAACTACTTAAGGACCAAGCCTCTTTCTGAGATTTGGTGTTTACAAGTTAAAATCCAATTTTTTTTTTTTGCTAGAAAATAACTTGGAATCCCCAAACATTATATATTGTGTTTTTTTTTTTTTTTCTCTAACACCCTCGAATAAAATGGGCGCTGCAATACTTTGTCACACCATATTTGTGCAGCAGTCTTACAAATACACTTTTTTCAATTAAAAAAATAAGACAACAGTAAAGTTAGCTCAATGTTTTTTTTTTTTTTTTTTTTTTTATATTGTGAAAGATGATGTTACGCCGAGTAAATTAATACCCAACGTGTAAAAATCTCCATAGGCAATGTTTTAAACAATTTTACAGGTTGCATGTTTTGAGTTAGAGGAGTTCTAGGGCTAAAATTATTGCTCTCACTCTAACGATCGCAGCGATACGATGTGTGGTTTGAACACCGTTTACATATGCGTTTGCTTCTGCACGTGAGCTCGGTGGGACGGGGCACGTTAACATTTTTTTTTTTTTCTTAACTTTTTTATTTTTACACTTTTTTTTTTTTTTTTGTAAGATTTTGTCACTTTTATTCTTATTACAAGGAATGTAAACCTCCTTTGTAATAGAAAAAAAAAAAAAGCATGACAGGACTGCTTAAATATAAAAAAAAATTCCCTTTAAGAGCTTGTGGCAGAGACTACTTTTATCTGAAACCGGACTGTTCACTGAAGAAAAGGATACTGATTTTCAAGGCACTTGAAGCCTTTTTGGGGATGTCTCTACCAGCTTTGCACATCTAGAGAGAGATTCTGACCATTCTTTGTAAAATAGCTCAAGCTCTGTCAGATTGGATGGAGAGCGTCTGTGAACAGCAATTTTCAAGTCTTGCCACAGATTCTCAATTGGATTTAGTTCTGGACTTTGACTGAGCCATTCTAATACATGAATATGCTTTCTAAACCAATCCATTGTAGCTCTGGCTGTATGTTTAGGGCCATTGTCCTGCTGGAAGTTAAACCTCCACCCCAGTTTTGAGTCTTTTCTTTTTGAGACTGTTACAGGTTTTCTTCTAGAATGGAGCCAAATACAGGGCAATCTTATCAACTCTGACCAGCTTCTGTGTCTGCTGAAAAAAAAGCATCCCCACAACAAGATGCTGTCACCACCATGTTTCACGGTGTGTTCAGGGTGATGTGTAGTGTCAGTTTTCTGCCACACATAGCATTTTCCTTTTAGGCTAAAAAGTTTAATTTTTGGTCTCATCTGACCAGAGCACCTTCTTCCAATTGTTTGCTGTGTCCCCCACATGGCTTCTTGCAAACTGCAAACAGGACTTCTTATGGGTTTCTTTCAACATTGTCTTTCTTCTTGCCACTCTTCCAAAAAGACCAGATTTGTGGAGGGCACAACTAATAGTTGTCCTGTGGACAGATTCTCCCACCTGAGCTGTGGATCTCTGCAGCTCTTCCAGAGTTACCATGGGTCTCTTGGCTGCTTCTCTGATTTACTTCTCTGCTTGCCCGGTCTGTCAGTTTAGGTGGACGGCAATGTCTTGGTAGGTTTCTTTCCCTTTTTGGATGATGGATTGAACAGTGCTCCATGAGATGTTCAAAGCTTAGGTAACTGGTTCCACTAAATTTTAGTTGGGGATATCAGAGTAGGCTGAATACAAATGCACGCCACACTTTTCAGATATTTATTTGTAAAAATAATTGAAAACCATTTATCATTCATGTTGTACCCCATGATTTCCAATGAGTACCATTCATATCTGTGTTGCATATCAAGTTGCAGCGACTTTAAAGTAGTCCCTGCACTACTTTGGTCCCACTTGGATGCGACTTGAGGTCCATAGACCTCAAGAATACACAATGCATTGCATCAAGTTGCATCAAAATTGTGCGACTTTAAGGTTGCAATAGTGGAAACCTAGCCTAAGTAGAACTTTCCTGATTTGTTTTACAAAATTTACTGAGCTGGGTGCAAAATTCTTAGCTGACCCATTTACTGTCCGGGGTGTTCAGAAAGCCATGGAAGCTGCCGGAATATAGTAACCTGCAGCAATGATTTTTTTTCCATCCATGCCATTTAGCATGAATGAAGGAATCTGCTGACTTCCTTTTGTTCAGCCTGAAAAATCTACAGTATGGGACTAGCTTTAAATAGGACTGTGGACTCTCTCCGTGTCACAGTGCTGGTTTCCTAAGCACCTATTGCCAAGTGTCATCGTTGTCATGGGGGAAGGAGAATAAGTCACAAATCTCCCCCCCCCCCCCCCCCCCCCCCCCCCCCAATGAGCTGAGTGACGGGATTGAATGGAAATTGCATACCTGTAGCTGCAGGCTGGTACTTTATGTGAACTTGTCAGTAAACAAAGGCTGTTTGTGAGGTTAGACAGGTCTCACCTAGAGCTCTAAACACAAACGTTTCTATAGTTTCAAATGTTTAGATATCTAAATATAACCCATGAGCTGAGAAAATACCTTTCTGACACTTTACTAATGAATACTCAATGTTTTCTCTCTGCTGAATTATGCATGTGTTTTCCGGCTTATTCATGAGGTTGGGGGGCACTCCTGACCCCCCCCCCCCCCCCCCCCAAACTCTTCACCTTTAGCTATAGAGACAGCAGCCGGTGGTGTACACATGCTCCGTGGTAGGAATTGGACAAAATCCCCCCCACCTCTCGTTGCTTTCAGCGGGGGGGGGGGGGGGTCAAAGCCTTGTTTAGTGGGGTCACCCATAGGACTGTGCATGTTTACTCTGAATATATTGGGTTGTGAAAATATATTTATTTCCACCAGTGTATGTAACTTAGCGCATAGTCTTAGTGATCTAACTAATGCATATAGAAATATTGTATCAAAAATGAAATATTAAGTGTATCCAACAAAGTGAATATCAAAATAACTAGTAAAGTGCATAAATATAATATGCATCAAAATATCCAATAAAGTGCATAAATGTATTAAAGTGCAAAACAGAGAATGAATAAAGTGCATCCAATTGATTATATCTGTTCAAAGTGCTATCAAGCTAAATAAAGTGCATAATACATGATAAGTCCAATGGATAAAGTGCATACAGTAGTCCAATATACTGTGCACAATAAAAATGCACTCATGTGAGGCGTTCAAAACTTGAGTGCAATAAAGATCAACTAATAAAGTGCATAAGTGTGCTCAATTCCGAAAGTCAGAATTCAATATATAGCCAAGAGTTCACAGCCCAGATAATTATATGACCTCTTCAAATCATCAATGGTGTTCTATGTATCCATAAGTGGCCTCTCCTTACCTTAAGAATATGTAGAAAGCGCTTTTGGCATGATGATGATTATATCCCAGCTATCAGCTTTAACCACCCGAACTGGTAGATGAATGAAAAACTCAACTCCTTATCGATATCCACATGTAAGAAAGTGTAATGCTCCAATAGTGCGTTATCCTAAATAAAACTATTTTATTGAATAAAAATAGCTGCTTACATGCGTTTTCTCGTGACTTCACACTTTAGTTCCGGTCCGCGGCACCTACTTCCGGTCTGCTTTGTTTACTTCCAGTTTGCGTCCTACGCGTTACGTCATGTTGCGTACCTCGTGACTTCCTCAGGGAAAAAACTGGGATATAATCATCATATGCCAAAAGCGCTTTCTACATATTCTTAAGGTAAGAGGATGGAGAGGCCACTTATGGGTACATAGAACACCATTGATGATTTGAAGAGGTCATATAATTATCTGGGCTGTGAACTGTGGCTATATATTGAATCTGACTTTCGGAATTGAGCACACTTATGCACTTTATTAGTTGACCTTTATTGCAGTCAAGTTTTGAACGCCTCACATCAG
>CM053029.1:100852813-100894015 GCA_028564925.1 Lithobates sylvaticus
CCACCCCACACCCCTCTCCTATATATTACCACCCCCACACCCTCTCCTATATATTACCACCCCCAACACCCCTCTCCTATATATTACCACCCCCCACACCCCTCTCCTATATATACCACCCCCACACCCCTCTCCTATATATACCACCCCCACACCCCTCTCCTATATATTACCACCCCCAACACCCCTCTCCTATATATACCACACCCCTCTCCTATATATTACCACCCCCACACCCTCTCCCATATATTACCACCCCACACCCCTCTCCTACATATACCCCCCCACACCCCTCTCCTACATATACCACACCCCTCTCCTATATATTACCACCCCCAACACCCCTATCCTATACAGTGGTGTGAAAAAGTGTTTGCCCCCCCTTCCTCATTTCCTGTTCTTTGCATGTTTGTCACACTTAAGTGTTTCGGAACATCAAACCAATTTAAACAATAGTCAAGGACAACACAAAGTAAACACAAAATGCAATTTGTAAATGAAGGTGTTTATTATTAAAGGTGAAAAAAAATCCAAACCATCATGGCCCTGTGTGAAAAAGTGATTGCCCCCTAAACCTAATAACTGGTTGGGCCACCCTTAGCAGCAACAACTGCAACTAAGCATTTGCGATAACGTGCAATGAGGCTTTTACAGCGTCCTGGAGGAATTTTGGCCCACTCATCTTTGCAGAATTGTCCTAATTCAGTTACATTAGAGGGTTTTCGAGCATGAACGGCCTTTTTAAGGTCATACCACAACATCTCAATAGGATTCAGGTCAGGACTTTGGCTAGGCCACTCCAAAGTCTTCATTTTGTTTTTCTTCAGCCATTCGGTGGTGGACTTGCTGGTGTGTTTAGGATCATTGTCTGCTGCAGAACCCAAGTTCGTTTCAGCTTGAGTACACGAACAGATGGTCGGACATTCTCCTTCAGGATCTCTTGGTAGACAGCAGAATTCATAGTTCCTTTTATCACGGCAAGTCTTCCAGGTCCTGAAGCAGCAAAACAGCCCCAGACCATCACACTACCACCACCATATTTTAATGTTGGTATAATGTTCTTTTTCTGAAATGCAGTGTTCCTTCTACGCCAGATATATACTTGGACACACACCTTCCAAGAGTTCCACTTTTGTCTCATCGGTCCACAGAATGTTGTCCCAAAAGTCTTGGGGGATCATCAAGATGTGTTGTGGAGAAATTGAGACGAGCTTTGATGTTCTTTTTGCTCAGCAGTGGTTTTCTCCTTGGAACTCTGCCATGCAGGCCATTTTTGCCAGTCTTTTCCTGATGGTGGAGGCATGAACGTGACCTTAACTGAGGCAAGTGAGGCCTGCAGTTTCTTGGACGTTGTTGTGGGGTCTTTTGTGACCTCTTGGATGAGTCGTCGCTGCGCTCTTGGGTAATTTTGGGCGGCCGGCCACTCCTGGGAAGGTTCACCACTGTTCCATGTCTTCGCCATTTGTGGATAATGGCTCTCACTGTGGTTCGCTGGATTCCCAAAGCTTTGGAAATGGCTTTATAACCCTTTCCAGACTGATAGATCTCAATTACTTTCTTTCTCAATTGTTCCTGAATTTCTTTGGGTCTCGGCATGATGTGTAGCTTTTAAGGATCTTCTGGTGGACCTTACTGTGTCAAGCAGCTCCTATTTAAGTGATGCCTTGATTGTGAACAGGTGTGGCAATAATCAGGCCTGGGTGTGGCTAGAGAAATTGAACTCAGGTGTGGACAACCACAGTTATAGTATGTTTTAACAAGGGGGGCAATCACTTTTTCACACAGGGCCATGATGGTTTGGATTTTTTTTCACCTTTAATAATAAACATCTTCATTTACAATTTGCATTTTGTGTTTACTTGTGTTGTCCTTGACTATTGTTTAAATTGGTTTGATGTTCCGAAACACTTAAGTGTGACAAACATGCAAAGGAACTGGAAATGAGGAAGGGGGCAAACACTTTTTCACACCACTGTATATTACCACCCCCCACACCCCTCTCCTATATATTACCACCCCACACCCCTCTCCTGCATATACCACACCCCTCTCCTATATATTACCACCCCCCACACCCCTCTCCTATATATACCACCCCCACACCCCTCTCCTATATATTACCACCCCAACACCCCTCTCCTATATATACCACCCCCCCCACACCCCTCTCCTATATATACCACCCCCACACCCCTCTCCTATATATTACCACCCCCAACACCCCTCTCCTATATATACCACCCCCACACCCCTCTCCTATATATTACCACCCCCACACCCCTCTCCTATATACCACCCCCAACACCCCTCTCCTATATATACCACCCCCCACACCCTCTCCTATATATTACCACCCCCAACACCCCTCTCCTATATATACCACCCCCACACCCCTCTCCTATATATTACCACCCCCAACACCCCTCTCCTATATATTACCACCCCAACACCACCCCCCACCCCCTATATATACCACCCCCACACCCCTCTCCTATATATTACCACCCCCAACACCCCTCTCCTATATATTACCACCCCCAACACCCCTCTCCTATATATACCCCCCCCACACCCCTCTCCTATATATACCACCCCCCACACCCCTCTCCTATATATACCACCCCCACACCCCTCTCCTATATATACCACCCCCACACCCCTCTCCTATATATTACCACCCCCAACACCCCTCTCCTATATATACCACCCCCACACCCCTCTCCTATATATACCACCCCCACACCCCTCTCCTATATATTACCACCCCCCACACCCCTCTCCTATATATTACCACCCCCAACACCCCTCTCCTATATATTACCACCCCCAACACCCCTCTCCTATATATTACCACCCCCACACCCCTCTCCTATATATTACCACCCCACACCCCTCTCCTATATATTACCACCCCCAACACCCCTCTCCTATATATACCACCCCCACACCCCTCTCCTATATATTACCACCCCCACACCCCTCTCCTATATATACCACCCCCACACCCCTCTCCTATATATTACCACCCCCCACACCCCTCTCCTATATATACCACCCCCACACCCCTCTCCTATATATTACCACCCCCAACACCCCTCTCCTATATATTACCACCCCCAACACCCCTCTCCTATATATACCACCCCCCACACCCCTCTCCTATATATACCACCCCCACACCCCTCTCCTATATATTACCACCCCCAACACCCCTCTCCTATATATACCACCCCCACACCCCTCTCCTATATATTACCACCCCCCAACACCCCTCTCCTATATATTACCACCCCACACCCCTCTCCTATATATACCACCCCCACACCCCTCTCCTATATATACCACCCCCACACCCCTCTCCTATATATACACCCCACCCCCTCACACCACCACCCCCCACACCCCTCTCCTATATATACCACCCCCACACCCCTCTCCTATATATTACCACCCCCACACCCCTCTCCTATATATTACCACCCCCAACACCCCTCTCCTATATATACCACCCCCACACCCCTCTCCTATATATTACCACCCCCAACACCCCTCTCCTATATATACCACACCCCTCTCCTATATATTACCACCCCCAACACCCCTCTCCTATATATACCACCCCCAACACCCCTCTCCTATATATTACCACCCCCAACACCCCTCTCCTATATATTACCACCCCCAACACCCCTCTCCTATATATTACCACCCCACACCCCTCTCCTATATATACCACCCCCAACACCCCTCTCCTATATATACCACCCCCAACACCCCTCTCCTATATATTACCACCCCCAACACCCCTCTCCTATATATTACCACCCCCCACACCCCTCTCCTATATATTACCACCCCCCACACCCCTCTCCTATATATACCACCCCCCACACCCCTCTCCTACATATACCACCCCCACACCCCTCTCCTATATATTACCACCCCCAACACCCCTCTCCTATATATTACCACCCCACACCCCTCTCCTACATATAACACCCCCACACCCCTCTCCTATATATTACCACCCGCACCCCTCTCCTATATATTACCACCCCCACACCCCTCTCCTACATATACCACCCCCCATATTACCCCCCACACCCCTCTCCTACATATACCATCCCCCATATTACCCCCCACACCCTCTCCTATATATACCATCCCCACACCCCTCTCTTATATATACCACCCCACACCCCTCTCTATATTACCCCCCACACCCCTCTCCTACATATACCACCCTCTCCTATATATTACAACCACCCACATCCCTCTCCTATATATACCACCACCACACTTTCTCCTATATATACAACCCCACCCATATTACCCCTTACATCCCTCTCCTATATATTACCACCCCACCCCTCTCCTACATATACCCCCTATATTACCCCCCACACCCCTCTACTATATTTACCACCACCCCCCCCCCCCCCATATTACCCTCCACACCCGTTTCCTACATATACCACCCCACATCCCATATAGAAAGCAATTGTGCTGAAAGTTTGAAAATGACTTGATAAGATATTGCTAGACTTGCCAGGTTTCACAAGTTTGTTGCACAATTGCAGAAAGTCTGCATTCCATGACTCCAGATCAACTTTCTTTGCAAACATTCTGCAAGTTCTGGTTCAGTTATGTTATGCAATAGTCATCCCACCACAGGGGTCACTATGACTCTGGCTGTAGACTCACCACTGCAACTTTGTTCTTGCTAGAGACTTGCCATGCAAATTTTCTGCAAATTGGAAAAGTGTCAACTAGAACTTGTGCTTCAAGTGCTCTGCAAGTGTACAACTTGCCAGTGGAGATGTGCAGCAAGTTAACAGACTTACATTTCAACACTGCCACTAAGTTGTGGCAAGTTATCCTTGCTATCTGGGATATTACCCTCCACACCCCTCTCCTGCATATACCACCCCCCATAATACTCCTTTCCTCCACACACTGACCCCAATATTACTCTCCACACACTGCCCCCCATACTCATCTCTTACATATACTGCCCCCCATACTCCTCTTCTACACATACTGCCCCCCCATAATACCCTCTTACACACACACACACCAACCCCCATAATATCCTCCATACTCCTCTCCTACACACACTGTGTCAGGGCCTGGACTTGAACTTGGGACCTCTTCTGTGTCTGGCAATGACTATTCTGGCTGAACTACCTGAGATGCTGGACAGCACCTTGTCTGATCCATTGAACAACGCTGCCTTGTGCCTTAACTTCTGCTGAACCTTGAACTTTTTGCTCCTCCCATGAACTTCCTGATTTAATTCTCTGCACTTCCCGTTTGCCAGATTATTGTGCTCGCTTCAGCCAGTATCTCACTCTCATCTTCCCTGCTGCCGTCCATATTTTTGCTACCACTCGGTACCAACCTTTAGCTTGTTCCATAACTACCCTTCTGCCTAATCCTAACCTGCAACCACTTGTTACTGACCCTTGGCTTGTTTACTGACTACGCTTCTGTTTCATCCTTAACTGCTATATCTGCTACTGGACCCCGGCTTGCTGATCCTGAGGACCGCAACCTGGTACTAACCTGCAGCAAAACCCATCTCCACCATTAGAAGCTCTGGTGAACACTGGTTAGTACTTAGATTTCATACCTCAGGTGAGCCAGTGTCATCTACCAGGGTGACCTGCTTGTATACATATCCTGCTTGTTGGTGGGAGTCCTCCTAATACTATAGCTACTGGTCTCCGAGCCTGACCCCTGATCGTGACAGAATAATTTGGCCCAAAACATAGAGACTGCTATAGCAAATGCTGTGGCTCCTTTCAGGCATCAAATTGCAGAGCTGCAGGAATTTGGTGTTATCTACCAAGAAAAACTAGCCGGACTGGAAAATGTGGTGAAAGGGCAACAGGAGGAAATCCATGCTCTGCAGAAACAATTGCTGGACCTACATTCCCGAGATGATGCTAATGTACATGTGCCTCACCCAACCAAATTCAATGGAGTCTGCTGCCATTACAGAGGTTTCCTTAACCAGTGTCGCATATATTTCCAAATGTGACCCGCTGCATTCATTTCTGAAAAACAGAAGGTAATGTTTGTTTAAGTTTTGCCAACTTTTTGCTGCCCTCAAAATTGGCATCAATTTCAAAGTTACCTTATTTATTTCTTAAAAATTGTACATTTTCTCAGTTTAAACATTTGTTATGTTTTCTATTTTCTATAGTGACTAAAATATAGGTTTATGATTACGATAGACATGTGCAATTCGTTTCGGTCTCAATACAAATGCTGACAAATTTTTGTTTATTCTTTGAATTTCCTTGAATTCTTTAACCACTAGGCGCCCGCGCTATAGCCGAAAGACGGCTGCAGCACGGACGCTCCCTGCAGGGAAGATGTCCCTGGACGTCCTCCTGTTTACTTCCCTAATGCGCGCTCCTGAGAGCGCGCATCGGGGAAGTTCTGTGCTGGCCGTGTCCGTAGGACACAGCCAGTCACAGATCGCTGTAAACGGCCAATCACAGCGGCCGTTTACAGCGAGATCGGCGTGTCCAATGAGAGATGATCTCATATGGAAACATATGAGATCATCTGTCAGCGCCGCTCTCTCTCCTCACACAGACAGCGTGTGAGAAGAGAGAGAGATGAACGGCTGAGCGGCCGTAAGTAAAAAAATAAATAAAAAATAAATAAACTAAATGTGCGATCTGTGCCCGCTGCCTTCTGCCCCCATCTGTCTTCATCTGTCCCCCCCCTACCCGCTGCCTTCTGCCCAGGGGCGTAACTAGAAATCACAGGGCCCCATAGCAAAATGTTGTATGGGCCCCCCCCCCCCCACCACCACAAAAAAAAAAAAAAAAATGGACTAATGCCATCGAACAACATATTACCACGCTCATGTGGCACAGTACCCAGGCAACAGCTTAATTTTGAACAACAAAGTATGCAGTATACTGTATGCAGCCCCTGAAGGACACACATGCATACCCCCATCAGTAAAGACCCCCCAGCAGTATAGACACCCCCCTAAGTACAGACACCCCTCAGCATTACAGACCCTACCTCAGTGCAGGACCCCCCCTAGCAGTACAGACACCCCCCAGTGCAGACCACCCCCCTCAGTACAGACCCCCTCCAGTGCAGACCTCCCCAACATTACAGACCCCCCCTCAGTGCACGACCCCCCCAGCAGTGCAGACCCACCCCCTCAGTGCAGACCCCCCTCAGTAGTACAGAACCCCCCCCCCCCCAGTAGTACAGACACCACCTTAGTACAGACCCCCCCAGTACAGACACCCCCAGCAGTACAGACACCCCCACCCAGTGCAGACCCCCCCCATCAGTACAGACACCCCCCACCTCAGTGCAGACCCCCCACCCAAGTGCAGACCCCCCCCCCATCAGTACAGACACCCCCCCCCAGACCTCAGTGCAGACCCCCATCAGTACAGACACCCCCGACCTCAGTGCAGACCCCCATCAGTACAGACACCCCCAACCTCAGTGCAGACCCCCATCAGTACAGACACCCCCGACCTCAGTGCAGACCCCCATCAGTACAGACACCCCCGACCTCAGTGCAGACCCCCATCAGTACAGACACCCCCCCACCTCAGTGCAGGACCCCCCCCCCTAGCAGTACAGACACCCCCCAGTGCAGACCACCCCCCTCAGTACAGACCCTCCAGTGCAGACCTCCCCAACATTACAGACCCCCCCTCAGTGCACGACCCCCCCAGCAGTGCAGACCCACCCCCCTCAGTGCAGACCCCCCTCAGTAGTACAGAACCCCCCCCCCAGTAGTACAGACACCACCTTAGTACAGACACCCCCCAGCAGTACAGACACCCCCCCAAGTGCAGACCCCCCCATCAGTACAGACACCCCCCCCCCCACCTCAGTGCAGACCCCCACCCCCCCCCCCTCAGTGCAGACCCCCCCCCATCAGTACAGACACCCCCGACCTCAGTGCAGACCCCCATCAGTACAGACACCCCCCGACCTCAGTGCAGACCCCCATCAGTACAGACACCCCCGACCTCAGTGCAGACCCCCATCAGTACAGACACACCCCGACCTCAGTGCAGACCCCCATCAGTACAGACACCCCCCGACCTCAGTGCAGACCCCCATCAGTACAGACACCCCCCGACCTCAGTGCAGACCCCCATCAGTACAGACACCCCCCACCTCAGTGCAGACCCCCCATCAGTACAGACCCCCCCCGACCTCAGTGCAGACCCCCCCCCATCAGTACAGACACCCCCGACCTCAGTGCAGACCCCCATCAGTACAGACACCCCCCCTCAGTGCAGACCCCCATCAGTACAGACACCCCCCCGACCTCAGTGCAGACCCCCACCCCCCCCCCGACCTCAGTGCAGACCCCCATCAGTACAGACACCCCCCATTACAGACCCCCCACCCAAGTGCAGACCCCCCCCATCAGTACAGTCACCCCCCCCCACCTCAGTGCAGACCCCCACCCAAGTGCAGACCCCCCCATCAGTACAGACACCCCCCCCTCAGTGCAGACCCCCACCTCAGTGCAGACCCCCATCAGTACAGACACCCCCGACCTCAGTGCAGACCCCCATCAGTACAGACACCCCCCCCCGACCTCAGTGCAGACCCCCATCAGTACAGACACCCCCCGACCTCAGTGCAGACCCCCATCAGTACAGACACCCCCCATTACAGACCCCCCATCCAAGTGCAGACCCCCATCAGTACAGACGCCCCCCACCTCAGTGCAGACCCCCTTAGTACAGACACCCACCCCCATTACAGACCCCCCATCCAAGTGCAGACCTCCCATCAGTACAGACGCCCCCCCACCTCAGTGCAGACCCCCTTAGTACAGACACCCACCCCCATTACAGACCCCCCATCCAAGTTCAGACCCCCCCCCATCTCAGTGCAGGCCCCCCTCAGTACAGACAATCCCCCATTACAGACCCCCCCCACCTCAGTGCAGACCCCTTAGTAAAGACACCCCCATTACAGACCCCCCATCAATACAGACACCCCCACCTCAGTGCAGACCCCCATCAGTAGACACCCCCCAGCAATGCAGACACCCCCTTAGTACAGACACCCCACCCAAGTGCAGACCCCCTTAGTACAGACACCCCCCACCTCAGTGCAGACCCCCATCAATAGACACCCCCCAGCAATGCAGACACCCCCTTAGTACAGACGTGCAGACATGCCGACCCACACCCCCCCTCCCCCCCTCCTTGCATACCTTAGAACAGCGGCGTGTGTCCCTCGAGGCTCGAGCGCAGGCTCCTCCTCCTCTCTGGATGTAAACAGAGAGGAGGGGAGGCGGCTTCGGTCCGCACCGCTGTTCTTCCTCCTGCGCTCCAGTGCAGCATAGAAGGCACGGTGAGCGGCGTTAGTGGTGCGGCTGCCGCTACCCGCGGGTGTCACCCGGCGCGGCCCGCACCCGCCTAGCAACGCCGCTCACCGGGCCCTTGATTGGCTGCGGGCCCCATAGCGACCGCATGTGTCGCTATGGCGGTAGTTCCGCCACTGCTTCTGCCCCATCTGTCTTCATCTGTCCCCCCCTGCCCGCTGCCATCTGTCTTCATCTGTCCCCCCCTGCCCGCTGCCATCTGTCTTTATCTGTCCCCCCTGCCCGCTGCCATCTGTCTTCATCTGTCCCCCCTGCCCGCTGCCATCTGTCTTCATCTGTCCCCCCTGCCCGCTGCCATCTGTCTTCATCTGTCCCCCCTGCCCACTGCCATCTGTCCCCTCTGCCATCTGTCCCCAGTGGAACCTGTCCCCAGTGGCACCTGTCCCCAGTGCCACTTGTCCCCAGTGCCATGTATAAGTGCCACGTGTCATCAGTGCCACGTCAGTGCCATCTGTCATCAGTGCCATATCAGTGCCATCTGTCATCAGTGCCACGTATCAGTGCCATCTGTCATCAGTGTCACGTGTCATCAATGCCACGTATCAGTGCCATCTGTCATCAGTGTCACGTGTCATCGGTGCCACGTATCAGTGCCATCTGTCATCAGTGTCACATATTAGTGCCATCTCTCATCAGTGCCACGTATTAGTGCCACATGATATCAGTGCCACATATAAGTGCCATCTGTCACCAGTGCCACATATTAGTGCCATCTGTCAGTGTCACGTGCCATCAGTGCCCCGTATTAGTGCCATCTGTCATCAGTGTCACGTGTCATCAGTGCCCCGTACTAGTGCCATCTGTCATCAGTGCCACATCAGTGTCGCATGTCATCAGTGCCACGTATCAGTGCCACCTGTCATCAGTGCCACATCAGTGTCACGTGTCATTGTCCTGGTGCTCCAGGGCCTTCAAAAGTGTAATAGGTAGTCAAGAAGTTAGATGTGTAATTTATGCTCCTAGAACACGTGATGGCGCTCCCTGCATGTTGGGCCTCTCTAAGTGGCCAGGCTGTGTAAAAGTCCCACACATGTGGTATCGTAATACTCAGGAGGAGTAGCAGAATTAATTTTGGGGTGTCATTTGTGGTATACACATGCCATGTGAGAGAAATAACCTAATTACAATGACAATTTTGTGGGAAAAAAAAAATTTCATTTTACAAAGAATTGTGGGAAAAAAAATGACAACATCAAAAAGCTCACCATGCCTCTTACTAAATACCTTGGAATGTCTACTTTCAAAAAAGGGGTCATTTGGGGGGTATTTGTACTTTCCTGGCTTGTTCGTGTCACAAGAAATGACATAGGCCACCAGTGCATCAGGTGTGATGAATTTTGTATAATTCGCACCACAGCTTGTAGACTCTCTAACTTTCACAAAGACCAAATAATATCCACTAATTTGGGTTATTTTTACCAAAGATATGTGGCAGTATAAATTGTGGCCAAAATTTATGAAGAAAAATTAATAATTTGCTAAATTTTATCACAGAAACAAAGAAAAATGCTTTTTTTTTTTCCAAAAATTTCGGTCTTTTTTCACTTATAGCGCAAAAAATAAAAAACCCAGAGGTGATCAAATACCACCAAAAGAAAGCTCTATTTGTGGGAAAAAAAGGACAAAAAATTCATTTGGGTTCAGTGTTGCATGACTGAGTAATTGTCATTCAAAGTGTGAGAGCAACGAAAACTGAAAATTGGTCTGGGCAGGAAGGGTGTTTAAGTGCCCAGTAAGCAAGTGGTCAAAATTTGTTTTGTTTACGCGTTTTCTAATGTGTTCGGTCAAATAATTATTGACCGATTCAAATTCTGTGTGAAGAATAGCTGGTTGTTAAGGGCCGGAAAGCGGGTTGCCATGTCCTTAACAACCGATGACTCATCAGATGTCAGCTAGTTTCCCCACTGATAGCTGAAATGTAAACAAAACAATGCCGGCAATAGAAAATAAAAAAAACAGCGTGGGGTCCCCCCCAATCCATACCAGGCTCTTCAGGTCTGGTAAGGATTCTAAGGGGAACCCCAGCGTCCACCCCTTCTGAGCTATACCAGGCCACATGCCCTCAACATGCCCCCCACCTCAAAGCACCTTGTGCCCATTTACATAGGGACAAGGGTCTCTTCCCCACAACCCTGGGCTGTGGCTGTGGGGATCTTTTCAGAATCTGAAAGATTCCTTTAACAAGGGGGGCTGGATCTGGGGATATGAGTATGAGGTACATAGTACCCCTACCTGTTCACCAAAAATGTGTAAAAAGTGAATTAACAGCAAATTAGTTTTTGACAATTTCTATATTAAAAAGTAAAAACAATGTCCCCCGATGTAGATCCATCTCATGCCGCCCACCACACCGCCGAACCCGATAACAAAAAAAAAAAAAAAGAAAGAAAAACCTCCGGCCTTGACGAACGCTCCCTGCAGACTGCCTGCTCGTCTGTCTGACATTTCTTAAATAGCTAAGGTCAGCGGGAGACCCTGCCTCATGTGACGTCACCGTCCGGGGCATACTGGGTCAATGACGTCACAATGTGATGTCACATGCTGGGTCGATGATGGCACACCGACCGGGGCATGCAGCCTGGTATGGTTCGGGTGGGGGGGGGGGGGGGGGGATTGCCTGCCTGCCTGCCAGGCTGCGTGTTTAGATAAGGGCTTGGTATGGTTTGGCGGGGATCCCACATTGTTTTTTTTTTAATTTTCTATTGCCGAGAAAGTTCCTCTGGCCGATAAGGACCCCCCTGTACTGCGCAGGTGCTGTGCTTGCGCAGTACGAAGCACAACGGAGTCTCCGAAAATAGCGGAAGCTGAACACAGTCAGTCAGCTGTACACAGCGCCTGTGCACTACATTGTCCAGGTTCGAGCCCCACCATCCAAGTGGACATAGAGTTAGAATAAAAATTATGCAAGAGCGCAGCGAGGGGCCCTGTTACAGGCGCCGTGTACAGCTCATTCACTGTATTCAGCTTTGGCTATTTCCGGCGGCTTCGTTGTGCTTCGTACTACGCAAGCGCTGCGCCTGCGCAGTACAGGGGGGTCCTTAATCGCCGGGGGAACTTTCTCGGCAGAACACCGGCATTGTTTTGTTTACATTTCAGTTGCCAGTGGGGAAGCCCACTGACAGCTCATGAGTCACTGGTTGTTAAGGACGTGGTGGCTGGCTTCCTGGCCCGCTGCTTAACAACCAGCTATTTTTCGACTGATCCGAATTCGAATCGTTCAGAAAATTTGGAATTAGTTAAAAAATGTATAAACAAAATTAAATTTAACGAAAACTAAACAAAAATTTAAAGTTAAAAAATGTATAAACAAAATTAAATTTAACGAAAACTAAACAAAATTTAAAGCAAACGAATCGAAAATAAACAAATTCCTAAATGAAAAACAATATTAGTAACATAACGAATCTATCCAAAAGGAAACACATTTTTCCGTTCTGCACATGTCTAGTTTATGAGATTTGCAAATCATTGCATTCTGTTAACTCTTCTGTTAGCCCTATAACTGGGCTTACCTGTAGGTACAGCGAATATCTCCTAAAATTGCTCTGTTTAGGAGATATTCCGACTGCATGTGGCCCATGATGACGTCACTGGTGCATGCGATCTGAAGGGATGACATATCCATGCCATCCCTTCTGAGCTCTGTGCCGTGGCTGTGACTCCTGCGTACATGCATGGGAGTGACGCCAGTGCTCATTTGGCTGTACTTCCAGTTTATTTTGCACTCCTCTGACACCAAAAATGGGGCACTATTCCTCCCTATGATGCCAATGATGGGGCACTACCCCCCCCCCCCCAACAATACCAAATGTGGTGATGATTGCGTCCACTGATGCCAGGAAAATTTTCACTCCCACTGGCCATAATCCAGCCCTCCTTAAAGCGGACCTTCAGTCATTTTTTCATCTTTCCATCTATTAAATCTTCTGCCCTTGTTGTTTTAACTTTGGATAGTAAAAAAGTTCTGACAGTAAATACCTTATACAGCCCACTTCCTGTTTCTTGTCTGGTAAAAAACCTAGGCTTATGATATCATGCACTGCTCTCTCTCTCACTCTTGTGAGAGTCTGCCAGGAAGGAGGGGGGGGGGTGAGTCATAAGAGGGCCAATGAGAGCTGCAGGTGTGCCTCTGTAAATCCAAAAAGTGAACAGGCAGCAGCTTCAGCTGCCCACAGTCAAAATGGATGCAGCAAGACTCAGTGGAGGGAGATTTCTGCAGCATATTTGGCAAGTACAGAATCACAGTATATATACTATGCAAAGTGGTTGGAGGGAAGCTTCAGAATGACAAAGGTGTTTTTATTACAAATTATGTGAGCAGACTGCAGTTCCTCTTTAAGTCTGAAGGACAATAAACCGGCCCTTTGTTTAAAAAGTTTGGAGACCCCTGATCTAAGGTACCTAACTCACATTCATTTATACACATACTAGAGCCAATTTAGACAGGAGCCAAATAACCTACCAGCATGTCTTTGGAGTGTGGGAGGAAACCGGAGTACCTGGAGAAAAGCACATGTAGGCAGAGGGAAAACATGCAAACTCCAGACAGGTATGTCATGGTTGGGATTCGAACCAACAACTCTAGTGCAGCTAGGCGGAAGTGCTAACCACTTACATGCAGTTTAATATGTGCAGCTTGTTTTTGGTGGCAGGTAGTATTGATCCATTTGTGTGTTTTTGTGCCCAAAAACTTGTCAAAGGTGTTTGATATTGCCTTTAAGCGGAGTTTCACCCAAAAATGAAACTTCAGTTTTAAGTGCTGGTGACCCCCTGACATGCCCCATTTGGCATGTAATTTTTTTGGGGGGGGGGCACCCTGTTTTTACAGGCAACCAGCTCCCACTTCCTCCCCTAGCGCCAGAAGGAAGATCATCTGCAGTCAAGTGGATTTGCCTTTAGTAAATAACCCCCATTTGTTTCTACTTATTCACATGTATGAATAAAACTTGGCAGGCCGCCTGGATTTTTTTTACCAGCTGTGAGAACTCTCTGCACTTGTTAGAAAGATTGTGACATGCTGTTTTGAATATTGGGAAGGGAAAAAGATTGTGATTTGGATTCTTGGCGATTAATCGTGCAGCTTTATCCATCAGCGATACGCCGCCCGAAGCCTCGCTTCTTTCCCCCTCCTCTCTGCGCTCCCTCCCTGCAATCTTCTGGGACATGTCACAGGTCCCAGAGGATTGCCCAGCCATTCACAGCATGGCTCGCGCATGCACAGTGCACACCCGGCTGTGAAGCCCACAGTTAGAATGCCGGCGCCGCGGAGAGAGGAGCGGGGCTTCCTGCACCCGCATCGCTGGACCGTGGGACAGGTGAGGGTCTGATTATTAAAAGTCAGCAGCTACACTTTTTGTAGCTGCTGAATTTTAAATGGGTGGAACTCCGCTTTAAAAAGTACAGTGTTTATGGTCAGTACAATTCTGGTCGAAAAGTGTTTCTTGACCGCAAAATTGTTTCTTTAGCTACCAGAGGAAATTTGGAGAGGAAGTTGATTGATACAGAATAGTATTTATTATTGTTTTCCATTTGACAATTTACTGTTTGTTTTGAATAAAACCAGATAATGTTTGTGTTTTGAAATCTGACCGGGAAGTTCCTTTTGTGTGCGATGCAGACAGTCCTTACAAGTGTTACATTGTTCTACTAAAGTTAGAATTTGGAAGCATTTCTCCTAAGACCCCTTTCACACCGAGGGCGTTTTGCAGGCGCTATAGCGTTAGAAATAGCACCTGCAATCCGCCCTCAAACTGCTGCTCCATTGTCTGCAGTGTGAAAGCCCGGGGGCTGATTATTAAAAGTCAGCAGCTACACTGCTTAGAATGCTTTTTGCTTAGAATAAAGATCATGATTCTCTCACAATTCTCGTGGTGTAACATCTTCTTCCACATTATGCAAAAAAAATTGGGCTAACTTTACTGTTTAGTTTTTTTTTTTATTTATTTTTTTATTTAAAGCGGGATTCCGCCGACATATGCTTTTTTTTTTTTTTTTTCCCCTTCATTGTTTACTAAAGACATTAATAATATGTCACTTACCTGATGTAGTTCTTTTCCCCACCGATCGCCGATTTTGTCCGTTTGGGTAACTTATAAAAATTCTTGCTGGACGATTCCATTCTGCTTGTGGGCATTTGAAACCCACAAGCATTTACTTCCGGGATGCGGTGAATGCTGTGCTCCCAGCATTCACCGCTCGATCCCGCGCATGCTCAATGCTAAGAGCAAGCAGCGCTGTTGAATTTCGAGCTGCTATCGCATCATGCCGAGATCTCGCGAGATTTCGGGATTATGCCGAGATTTTGGCATTACAGCGTTCCCCACTGATTCATGGGAAGACTCGGACAGAGCTCCCAGGGGTCTTTGCGAAGCCGGGGAACACGCCTACTCCCACGGGAGGAAAGCCCAGAAGCCATTATTCTTATTCTGATTATAAGGTAATTACGGCAAAATTTTTTTTTTTTTGGGCATTTGGTCATCTCTGGCACTAACAGATTTCTTTAAGATTAACTTGCAAATTTGAGTACAACACCGCTTTAAGCGTATGTTTTGAAAAAAAATTGCGTTTGAAAAACCGATGCGCGAATACGGTGTGACATAAAATATTGCAACAACCACCATTTTATTCTCTAGGGTCTCTGCTAAAAAAAATATATATCTCATGTTTGGGTGCTCCAAGTAATTTTCTAGCAGAAAATAATGATTTTTAATTGTAAGCAACAAATGTCAGAAAAGGTTTGGTCTTTAAATGGTTAAACTTCCCTTATCTACGTGCTGGGAGTTCTTTCCTTTGATAAAAGAACAAAAAGATACTATGAGGGTTATTTACTAAAGGCAAATCCACTTTGCACTTGGAAGTGCAGTCGCTCTAAATCTAAGGGGTAGATCTGAAATGAGGGGAAGCTCTGCTGATTTTATCATCCAATCATGTGCAAGCTAAAATGCTGTTTTTTTTTTATTTTCCTTGCATATCCCCCTCGGATCTACAGCGACTACACTTCCAAGTGCAGTTTCAGTGCAAAGTGGATTTTCCTTTAGTAAATAACCCCCTTTGTTTCTATATATTCACATGTATGAATAAGGCCCCTTTCACACATGCGGACCGTATGTCCGTTTTTCATCCATCCATTTTTGGATGAAAAACGGACATACATGCATGTCTATGGGATAGCGGGTGTCAGCGGATGAGCATCCGCTGACACCCGCTATTGTCCCTGAGCAGCGGATCTTCGCGGGGCGGATCATTACGGATCCGCCCCGTGTGAAAGAGCCCTTAAACTTGGCAGGCCGCCTGGATTTTTTTTCCAGCTGTGGGAACTCTCTGCACTTGTTAGAAAGATCGTGACATGCTGTTTTGAATATTGGGAAGGGAAAAAAATTGCGATTTTGATTCTTGGCGATTAATCATGCAGCTTTATCCATCAGCGATACGCCACCCGAAGCCTCGCTTCTCTTCCCCTCCTCTCTGCGTTGCCGGCAATGCAAGTGTGGGTGCCCGGCTGTGGCTTCACAGACGGGCATGCACTGCGCATGTGCATTGCAGGGAGGGAGGGGGGAGAGGTGAACTTCAGCTCGGTGCCAGGAGAGGAAGTGGGAGCTGGGTACCTGTGAAAACTTGGTACCCCCCCCCCCCCAAACAAAAAAATGACATGCCAAACGTTTCAGAAGGCGGGGTCAGTACAGGAATCAGAGCTTGCAGGCAGCAAGGTACCATGGGATATGTAGCAGAGGAGAAGCTGCAAAGCATGCAGAGAATCAAGGAAGCTGTAGAAAGAGACAGCCAGCAGACAGGCAGAACTCACAACATGAAAGGAGATTTTTCAAGTAAGCTTATATTAAATACAGTGCCTTGAAAAAGTATTCATACCCCTTGATATTTTTCACAATTTGTCATGTTACAACCATAAATGTAAAAGTATTTTATTGGGATTGTATGTGATAGACCAACACAAAGTGGCCCATAATTGAAAGGAAAATGATAAATGGTTTTCAAAATCTTTTCCAAATAAATATGTGAAAAGTGTGGTGTGCATTTGTATTCAGCCCCTGTGAGTCAATACTTTGTAGAACCACCTTTCACTGCAATTACAGCTGCAAGTCTTTTTGGGGATGTCTCTACCAGCTTTGCACATCTAGAGAGTGACATTTTTGCCCATTCTTCTTTGCAAAATAGCTCAATCTCTGTCAGATTGGATGGAGAGCGTCTGTGAACAGCAATTTTCAAGTCTTGCCACAGATTCTCAATTGGATTTAGGTCTGGACTTTGACTGGGCCAGTCTAACACATGAATATGCTTTGATCTAAACCATTCCATTGTTGCTCTGGCTGTATGTTTGGGGTCTTTGTCCTGATGGAAGGTGAACCTCTGCCCCAGTCTCAAGTCTTATGCCACGTACACACGGTTGGACTTTCCAACGGCAAATGTGCGATTGGAGCTTGTTGTCGGAAATTCCGACCGTGTGTATGCTCCATTGGACAGTTTCCATCGGAATTTCCATCGCACAAAAATTTGAGATCTGGTTCTCAAATTTTCAGACAACAAAATCCGTTCGCGTAAATTCCGATCGTGTGTAGACAATTCTCAAAGTGCCATGCATGCTCAGAATCAAGCAGAAGAGCAGCACTGGCTATTGAACTTAATTTTTTTCGGCTCGTCGTACGTGTCGTATGTCACCGCGTTCTTGACGTTCGGAATTTCCGACCAACTTTGTGCGACCGTGTGTATGCAAGACAAGTTTGAGCCAACATCCGTTGGAAAAAAAAACATGGGATTTTGTCGGAATATCCAATCGTGTGTACACAGCATAACAGATTTTATTCTTCCCATCAACTGTGACCACCTTCCCTGTCCCTGCAGAAGAAAAGCATCCCCACAACATGATGCTGCCACCACCATGTTGAATGGTGGGAATGGTGTGTTCAGGGGGATGTGCAGTGTCCGTTTTCCGCCACACATATCGTTTTGCTTTTAGGCCAAAAAGTTTAATTTTGGTCTCCTCTGACCAGAGCACCTTCTTCCACATGGTTGCTGTGTCCCCCACATGGATTCTTGCAAACTCCAAATGGGACTTCTAATGGCTTTCTTTCAACAATGGCTTTCTTCTTGCAACTTTTCCATAAAGGCCAGATTTGTGGAATGCACGATTTAAGCCCCATACACACGCGCGGATTATCCGAGGACCAGGTGCGTCAGACCATGTCCGTCGTACTTTGTCTGATGTTGGTTTTGCGTACACACGGTCAGACAAAGTTGTCGGAAAATCCGATCATTCTGAACGTGGTGACGTTTGTTGCCTACGACGGGACTACGTAGAGGCTAGTAGCCAATAGCTTTGGTCTTGTAATGTGATCTGAGCATGCGTAGCACTTTGTCCGTCGGACTACCATACACACGATCGGATTTGGTGTGATCGGACCTTGTTGTCCAAAAATCTATCCAGCAGGAGATAGGACTTTGTCCGTCGGACAATCCGACGTACACTGTCCGATGGTGCATACACACGGTCGGATTTTTCGACAACATTGTCCGATCGGACAGAATCCATGCGAAAATCCGACCGTGTGTATGGGGCTTAATAGTTGTCCTGTGGACAGATTCCCCCACCTGAGCTGTGGATCTCTGCAGCTCCTCCAGAGTTACCATGGGCCTCTTGGCTGCTTATCTGATTAATGCTCTCCTTGCCCGGGCTGTCAGTTTAGGTGGACGGCCATGTCTTGGTAGGTTTGCAGTTGTGCCATACTCTTTCCATTTCCGCATGATGGATTGAACAGTGCTCCGTGAGATGTTCAAAGCTTGGGATATTTTTTTACAACCTACCCTGGCTTTAAACTTCTCCACAAACTTATCCCTGACCTGTACGTTTTTGGTTGTAACATGACAAAATGTAGAAAATTTTAAGGGTCATGAATACTTTTTAAAGGCACTGTAGAAACACAGAAACCTGATGGCAGAAAAAGACAGAGTAGTCCATAGACTATAGATCTCTGTTTGTCCCAAGCATGTTTGAAGCCATTTACTGTTGACTGTCTCACTACCTCTGCTGGAAGTTTATTCCAAGCATCAACTACCCTTTCAGTCAAATAAAAATTTCTAAAATTAGTTTTGAACTTTCCTCCAGTTAGTTTGAAGTCATGTCCCTGTGTTCTTGATTTTGGTTTCATATTGAAAAAACTGCCCTCCTGAACATTATTCAGCCTCTTGATGTATTTAAAGGTTTCAATCCTGTCTCACCTTTCCCTTCTTTCCTCCAGACTGTACATAATAAGTTCCTGAAGTCTCTCTCGATATGTTTTATCCCTCAGACCTTTCAACTAGGGCTGTGGAAATTAAAGATTAATTCCTTGATTAATCGATACATTTTTTTGACTTCCAGGTCTTCAGAGAGTTCCGTCGGAGATCCGGTGACATCACAGACATCAACGTCACCGGACTCCTCCCCTTCCCCGAGTGCCCCCGTCTGCTAACGAAGGAAAGGGGGGGGTCCAGTGACGTTGAAGTTCTGATTGAACGTAACTCGAACGGGGGGAGGAGCTACGCATGACATCACCCGCTGCTGCCCTATGGAACTAACACGATTGTCGGCATTACATGCTGTGTTTTTATCATCTTTATGTGAGTAGTTTGTGTTTGAACACAAAAATGAAATCTTATACTTAAGCGGTGAGAACTTAGATCTTTTCTTTCTACCCATGACCTGGTGTCCTTGCTGAGATCTAAGGAGACGTGAGAAAAGTTTATGGTCCTTGTTAACCCTTTTGATACCCGCTTGCATGACCACCTGTTTGCACAGGGGTCCATGCCATAAGGTGAGAGTGATTAGTTAGACCGGAGGTGGAGGGATTGTCACGCTACTGTGGAAAAAAAAATGACTTACGTCAGTGCTACAGTTTGAATTTAAAAAGTATTATGTGTGAACTGTGAAGTTAAGTCATGGATTGTGGAAACTAACTAGTGTTGGGTGATTGTATATAGTGTCTACCACATTTACCACTGACTAATGCAGAGATGCAATGCAAGGAGATCAGCTAAAAGTAGTTGGATCTGTATGTGCGTTATAATTAATCGAAATTAGTTGATTAATCGATTTTAAAAAAATCGATTAAAGGAACACGAAAATTTTAATCAGTAACAGCCCTCCTTTTTAACATTTTTGTTCTCCGTCTCTGGACTTGTTCTATCTTATCAATATCTTTCTGTAAGTGAGGTCTCCAGAACTGGACACAGTATTCTAAATGAGGTCTCACTAAAGATCTATATAGAGGAATTGGGACCTCCTTCCTCCTACTGGTGATCCCTCTAGTGATGCATCCTAGAATTCTATTCATCCCACTGCCTGGTCACACTGTTTGCTCTTCTGAAATAAGTACCCCCAAGTCTTTTTCCTCTGTAGTGCTAACACTGTACCCCCAATGTTGTACTCTCTCAGGGGATTATTTTTCCCTAGGTGCATTATTTAACATCTAGAAACATTGAACTGTAGTCTCCACTGCTTTGACCAATCTTCGAGCAATGCCAAATCATGTTCCATATTACAGACACCTCCAGGGTGATCAACCCTATTACACATCTTTGTGTCATCAGCAAAAAAAAAGATATACCTTGCCCAACAAAACCTTACTTATATCACTTACATGGATCACCCGCCCCCCCCTCCTTCCCTCCCTGACCCCGCACTTAGCCCATCTAGGTCGCGAGGCGGCGGCTTCACCCGGCGTCTCCTCCTCCTCTGCTTCACGGGGGCTTCCCCTGTGTTTACTCCTCCTCTACCTCTTCTCCTCCAATACGAGTGCTTCTCCTGTCAGCCATTCGGGTCTCAGGACCCGCTTCCTGATTGGCCGGGAGGAGAATCAGGAAGACAATTGCAAATATTAATTTTCTATTGTCACTCAAGTGGGTGGGCTTGGGTCGCAGTGCCTCGGCCTCTAATCATGTGTTTCTAAAAAAAAAAAAAACTGCATTAGAATCCATGTATCCGGCGCCTTGCATGTAGATTAGGGGCGAGGTGGCCCTTGCGCCACCTCCCCCGTATGGGCAGGCCGCCACTGCACTAGTGACTGGTCTCCGTTTTCCGAGTGAAACCCATTAACAACCACACTCTGGTATCTATCCTTTAGCCAACTACATATCCACTGAACCACTCAAGGGTTAAGTCCTATCTTGTACAACGTTTGTATTAGATCATTATGTGGAACTGTATAAAATGCCTTAATGAAATCAAGATATGCTATGTCCACAGCACCACCCTGGTCCAAAACATATAGTCAAAAAATTAAATCCGATTAGTCTGACATGATCTGCCCCCAGTAAAGCCATGCTGCTTTCGGTCCAACAAGTTGTGTATTTTTAAGTGAACAATGATCCTTTTCAGGAGCGATTCCATTAACCTGATTACAACCAATGCTAGTGGCGCGCAAACTAAACTAGATATTAATAAAACAGACAGTATCAGGTCATAGACATAAAACACCAGCAGGCAGGCTCTGGGTCAGTAAAATGGCATAAAACAAACAATATGTACATAAACTGACGTGATAAAATCATGTGATAAAAGCAATCCAGATTTAGAGGTGTTTCAAATAAAATCGCATGGTGTAGCTAATAGTATAAAATCCAGTGATAATAAGGTAAATAAAGAACGTGATGAAAATATAAAACGCATAAAAGTGCATCCAAAAAAACTATATGTGAAGGGGTGTTCCAAACGGTTTAAAAACCACAATATCTTAAAAGTGATATGGAAAATATAGTGCAAAAGAGCAGGGGAGACTAGAAGAGTCTCATACCAAAAGGAAATGGTAACGAATCCGTGTGAATGAGATAAAACAAGAAATGAGCTGGAGTGAAAGAAATGGTGCGCAGCGATAAATAAATCGCAAAATCTAAAAGTCCAGAAAAAAAAGTCCATATGTGGCGTTATATGCCGAGTGATGGTGGAGTCTTCTATCCGGCAGATAGCAGGCTAACAGTGCTGGGGTTTCCAGTAGTTAACGTGAATACACTATAGATCCTGTGTAGTGTGTTGTAATATTTCTCTCATGGAATCCTATAAGGAATGCGGGTGGCCCCTTACCTTACAGCTGTAAGGTTACAGCAATGTAATCTGGTTCTTTATGTGGTAGAAGGAAGCAGTCCTCTCTGGGATGTTTATCCTGTTGCCTCACTGGAAGATCCCTTTCAGTTATCCTCCTTGGTCCAGGCGGGGGCGGGTGGGGGGGTTGTTGTATAGGGGGCTTTTCACCTCAATGTGTATATAAGATAAATAGCCTCATAGTGTAGTAAGTTTGGTAACAAGATATTTATTTAACAGTAAAACGTAAAAGCAATATAGGAGAAATGGGTACTCACATAACAAGTGAATAAACCAGCAGAGTATAAACGAGCCTCGAGCTCGTCGGCGTCACTTCCGGTAAGGTCACGTGTCCCGACGCGTGTTCGTCACTTGTCACGTGACTTCATCAGGGGTGTCTAGTGTCCTTACCAAGGTCTTTAAATAGGCCGTGTAATAGGCAATTGGCGGCCATTTTGCCGTAGCACCGATCACCGGAAGTGGTCAGATACGTCGCCGGAAGTGGAACGGCGGCCATTTTAATGGTAGTTTTAGCCGTCCCACAGAGATGGAGTGAAGTGTCAGCAGAGTATGTGACAGGGAAAAAAACGGAAATGGTCACCATGGACTCTGACTTGTAAATAGATGACTGGCAACTGGGATAAGTCACAAATGGACCGAGGAAAATGGAGAAAAAACGTCTAGGTCCATAGTATTGTAAAAGTAAAAACGATATATATAAATAATACTCGGAGAGTTTATCTTGATAAAATAAATATAAAAATCTATAAATATATATATAAAAATGTGTATATATATAAAATAGAATATGATAAAATCCAAGGGAAGTATGTCTTTATAAAATGAATAAGAGGGCATAATAGAATACGTGTATATATATATATAAAAAAATAAATATATATATAAAAGGGGATCTAATAATATAAAATACCGGAAATGACGTCAACAGAGGTACATAAATTGTATAATACAGCAGTTCATATTAATATAACTTGCAGATGGTGCAGCATGATAATAGGGTGTGGATAGGGAGGAGTAAGAGAGATCCAGGGTACAGACATATTCCAGGGTATAATGATATAAAAGCGGTAGTCTAGCAATAGGGGGACCAGGTATATGTGGGCTGGATAATCGACTCAGTAAACATGGTCTTTGTATAAAATGTAATAGGGTGTCCAAAATATTAAAAAGTATATAAAAAAAAAAAATATATATATATATATATATATATGCATATATATCCTTAAAAGTCACTGAGGAAGCAGTTGAGGTCAAACTCTACATTTAGGCCGTGTGGCGTGAGGGTATTGAGGGTGAAGATCCATTTCGATTCAAGTTGGCTTAGGGTCCTCACCTTATGACCTCCCCTCCAATGTTTGATGTAGGGCTCAATGCCCCAGAATTTTAAATGTGAGGGATCTTTGTTGTGGTATATGGCAAAGTGTTTTGACACATTATGTTTGTCAAATCCCTTTTTGATGTTTCGCACATGTTCTTTTATTCTCACTCTCAGCAGCCTCTTCGTGCGACCTACGTACTGAAGTCCGCAACTACATTCGAGTACGTATACTGCACCCATTGTGTTGCAGCAAACGAAGTTTTTGATCTTATAGTTGGTGCCAGTACTGTATGATACAAATTCTTTCCGTTTTTCTACTGGTCTTTTGGTTGTTGTGCACGCGTAGCATCGTTTACACGGGTAAAACCCCTCTCCTGTGAAGAAGGTGAAACCTTTACTTGGGGGGTCTGGGATATTTTTTACCACCTTGTCTCTGATTGTTGGGGCTCTCCTGTAAACAAATTTTGGATGGTTTGGAAGGATTTCTTTTAAGCGTGTATCTGCCTGTAGAATATTCCAGTTGCGTTTTATAATTTTCTCTATTTGTTTGTGTTGTGCACTGTAGTCTAGAATAATGGGCACAGTATCTTGCCAGGTCTTTTCTTTGGGTTTGTCCATAATGAGATCTTTCCTCTCCATTGTTTCTATTTCGGCTATGTTTCTGTCTAACATTTTATTGCAGTAACCTTTTTCGATGAACCTCATTTTCATATTGCTTGCTTGGTTTAGGAAGGCGTCGTTCTCTGTACAGTTCCGCCTTAGGCGCATGAGTTGGCCCTTAGGGATATTAAATATCCAATTTTTGTGATGGCACGTGTCGACCGGTAAATAACTATTCCGGTCCACATCTTTAAAATGTGTTTTTGACACTAGTTTTCCATTTTGCAATCCTATTTCTAAGTCGAGGAATGTGATCTGTTTGTCACTGATGTCCCATGACAGAATTATATTTCGATCATTTTTGTTTAAATTAGTCAGAAAGTTGGTCAAATTACTCAGGTCACCTTTCCATAGAATAAACACATCATCAATGTAGCGACGATATATTTGAAGCTCATCTGGTCTGTTTGCGAATACTGATTCGTCTTCCCATTTTGCCATAAAAAGGCCTGCTACACTGGGGGCAAACTTGGCCCCCATAGCTACTCCTGTGCGCTGATGGTAATGGTTGCGATTAAACCAAAAATAGCTATTTTTTAGACAGAAATCCAAACTCTTCACTAGGTACTTTCTTTGTATGCATGGAAGTTTTGTGTGTTTCCTGAGTCCCCATTTGATGGCTTCGCAAGCCTGGTGGTGTAAAATAACTGTGTATAATGACGAAACGTCAGCTGTTGCTAGCAGCCAGGGTCCTCCATCTACTGGTGTAGCATTTAAAATTTGTAGAATTTGCTTCGTATCACGTAGGTATGCTGTTGTGTTCTGTACTGCCGGTTGGAGAAAAAAGTCGATATATTCACCCATTCTAGATGTCAGTGAGTCAATTCCATTGACTATGGGCCTAGGAGGGGGGTTGGTTTTATCCTTATGGATTTTGGGGAGGATATAGATGATGGGGGTCCTACATGCCTCTGGTGTCAGGTATCTTGCTTCCTTTTTATTTAAGATGTTCTTCTTGAGTCCCAGGTGTACAATTTGGTTTAGCGCTTTCCTGCATTTAAAAACTGGGTTTCCTAAAAGCCGTGTATATGTTGCTTCATCCTGTAGGAGGGAGTTTACACTTGTATTATATTGTTCCTTGGTGAGGATAACAATACCCCCTCCCTTGTCTGCTGGACGTATAACAAGATCTTTCCTTGAGGTAAGTTTACGGATCCCGCATTTGATATGCTTAGGGTCTAGATGCTTCTTAATTTTCAGATCCTTCAGTTCTTCTAGTACAACTTTTTTGAATACCTCAATATGTCTATTATCCTTTGCTGCGGGATTAAAGGTAGATTTGTTCCTCAGTGTACTATGGAGTATTTCTTCATCTTGTTGTATAGGGATAGGTCTGCATGGATTGTTCATCATGTACTTCTTGATATTAAGTTTTCTTATGTATTTTTGTATCCCTATATAAGTCTGGAATTTGTCCAAATTTTTTGTGGGTGCATATTTCAGTCCTTTATCAAGGACTCCCACTTCCTCATGTGATAGGGGCTGCCCACTGAGGTTAAAGATTCCCTCACCCTTTATTCTCTTTTTCTCTTTGATTCTCTTCCCTCCTCTGCACCCTCTCGTCTTTCTGGGGTTCTTCTTGGGTGTCTCGGATCCTCGTTTCTCCTCGGTTGGTTGTTTTCTCTGCCCCTCTCTAAAAAAGATCTTTCATACTCCATATCAGATTGGTGATGTCTGTCGGTCCTCTCATCATTTGGTCTTCGTTCTAGTGGAGCATAATAATTGTGAGTCGGGATGGGGCTTCTTTCATATGTCCTGTAGGCTCCAGGGGGTGGATAGTGTTGTTGTCCTCCTTCATTCCTTCCTTGTTGTCTATCTGGGCTCCTACCTCTTGTTGTATAGTTATCATATTGACGGTCTCTGTTGTCGTTCATGTATCCCCTATTATCTCTTTGATTGTATTGGTGATTTCTATTATCTCTTTGGTCTTGCCTCGGCCCATTGTTGTGTCCATAATTTTTCTTATTGTTTTTCCAGAATGGTTTTTTCCATCCATTTTGCGGTGTTCTATCTTGGTGTTGTGGTCTCCTGTCGTTCATCTGAGGTGGTCTTCCTTCATTTCTGTGTGGTGTTTGCTGGTAATAGTTAGGTTGTCTGTCATCGTATCTTTGTGTGTTTTCTCTTCCTCTGTCGTGTGTTGTTTGAGGTTTGTTATGGTTTTCGTATCTGATGTCCATATTTGTATGTTCCGGTTGTACTCTCACTAATTTCTCTGGGGTGGAGTAGGATGAGATCGGATCCAGGTAGCCTATCTGGCTTTGCCATTTAAAAGCTCGGTCAGTTTTAAAATCGTTCATATCCCTGCTGTATTTTTTGCTTTTTCTCTGTTGTACTTCTTTATCTTTTTTCATCAAATCTCTATTCAGTTGTGCAGTTAGGGCTGCAAATTCTGCTGTGTCTTTGTAGGCTTCCAATTCCTCTTTCACTCCGGTGATAATCTCATCTATAACTTTCTGTTTTCTTTTTTTCCTTTCTGTTAGGAACATCAGGAGTTCCAGGCCTTTCCCATTGAAGAATTTGAACCAATCGTCTATTGAGTCTTGGTCCGTTAGGCCATCATTGGGGATAATGTCCCACCTAAGTCTTCTGGGAACAATACTATCCTTTAAATACTGTTCAAACGTGGTGACATCCCACCATAGGCTAACTTTCTTTTCCATATTGTGACCTAGTTTGCGCATCAGGCTCTCTAGGTCACTTGCCTTATTGGCGGGTGCAGTAGTATTGAATACTTCATCTAAATTGACCTGTCTTTTGTCTAAGAAAGAAAAGATATCCATGGCGGCAGCAAGATTGAGTATGAATAGAGCAAGGTAACAAATGGGGTGAGGTAATCCTGCGCCAGCACACCGAAACTAACTAAAAAAATGCTGCGCACACTAAGGGAAATGTCTGAACCCAAGTAGAATCAAGAAAAAGGAAGTAGTGGCGCGCAAACTAAACTAAATATTAATAAAACAGACAGTATCAGGTCATAGACATAAAACACCAGCAGGCAGGCTCTGGGTCAGTAAAATGGCATAAAACAAACAATATGTACATAAACTGACGTGATAAAATCATGTGATAAAAGACAATCCAGATTTAGAGGTGTTTCAGATAAAATCGCATGGTGTAGCTAATAATATAAAATCCAGTGATAATAAGGTAAATAAAGAACGTGATGAAAATATAAAACGCATAAAAGTGCATCCAAAAAAACTATATGTGAAGGGGTGTTCCAAACGGTTTAAAAACCACAATATCTTAAAAGTGATATGGAAAATATAGTGCAAAAGAGCAGGGGAGACTAGAAGAGTCTCATAGCAAAAGGAAATGGTAACGAATCCGTGTGAATAAGATTAAAACAAGAAATGAGCTGGAGTGAAAGAAATGGTGCGCAGCGATAAATAAATCGCAGAATCTAAAAGTCCAGAAAAAAAGTCCATATGTGGCGTTAAATGCCGAGTGATGGTGAAGTCTTCTATCCGGCAGATAGCAGGCTAACAGTGCTGGGGTTTCCAGTAGTTAACGTGAATACACTATAGATCCTGTGTAGTGTGTTGTAATATTTCTCTCATGGAATCCTATAAGGAATGCGGGTGGCCCCTTACCTTACAGCTGTAAGGTTACAGCAATGTAATCTGGGTCTTTATGTGGTAGAAAGAAGCAGTCCTCTCTGGGATGTTTATCCTGTTGCCTCACTGGAAGATCCCTTTCCGTTATCCTCCTTGGTCCAGGCGGGGGGGGGGGGGGGGGCCCCCCCTGTTGTATAGGGGGCTTTTCACCTCAATGTGTATATAAGATAAATATCCTCATAGTGTAGTAAGTTTGGTAACAAGATATTTATTTAACAGTAAAACGTAAAAGCAATATAGGAGAAATGGGTACTCACATAACAAGTGAATAAACCAGCAGAGTATAAACGAGCCTCGAGCTCGTCGGCGTCACTTCCGGTAAGGTCACGTGTCCCGACGCGTGTTCGTCACTTGTCACGTGACTTCATCAGGGGTGTCTAGTGTCCTTACCAAGGTCTTTAAATAGGCCGTGTAATAGGCAATTGGCGGCCATTTTGCCGTAGCACCGATCACCGGAAGTGGTCAGATACGTCGCCGGAAGTGGAACGGCGGCCATTTTAATGGTAGTTTTAGCCGTCCCACAGAGATGGAGTGAAGTGTCAGCAGAGTATGTGACAGGGAAAAAAACGGAAATGGTCACCATGGACTCTGACTTGTAAATAGATGACTGGCAACTGGGATAAGTCACAAATGGACCGAGGAAAATGGAGAAAAAACGTCTAGGTCCATAGTATTGTAAAAGTAAAAACGATATATATAAATAATACTCGGAGAGTTTATCTTGATAAAATAAATATAAAAAATCTATAAATATATATATAAAAAAAATGTATATATATATAAAATAGAATATGATAAAATCCAAGGGAAGTATGTCTTTATAAAATGAATAAGAGGGCATAATAGAATACGTGTATATATATATATAAAAAAAATATATATAAAAGGGGATCTAATAATATAAAATACCGGAAATGACGTCAACAGAGATACATAAATTGTATAATACAGCAGTTCATATTAGTATAACTTGCAGATGGTGCAGCATGATAATAGGGTGTGGATAGGGAGGAGTAAGAGAGATCCAGGGTGCAGACATATTCCAGGGTATAATGATATAAAAGCGGTAGTCTAGCAATAGGGGGACCAGGTATATGTGGGCTGGATAATCGACTCGGTAAACGTGATCTTTGTATAAATGGTAATAGGGTATCCAAAATATTAAAAAGTATATAAAAAAAAAAAATATATATATATATATATATATATATATATATATATATATATATATATATATATATATATATCCTTAAAAGTCACTGAGGAAGCAGTTGAGGTCAAACTCTACATTTAGGCCGTGTGGCGTGAGGGTATTGAGGGTGAAGATCCATTTCGATTCAAGTTGGCTTAGGGTCCTCACCTTATGACCTCCCCTCCAATGTTTGATGTAGGGCTCAATGCCCCAGAATTTTAAATGTGAGGGATCTTTGTTGTGGTATATGGCAAAGTGTTTTGACACATTATGTTTGTCAAATCCCTTTTTGATGTTTCGCACATGTTCTTTTATTCTCACTCTCAGCAGCCTCTTCGTGCGACCTACGTACTGAAGTCCGCAACTACATTCGAGTACGTATACTGCACCCATTGTGTTGCAGCAAACGAAGTTTTTGATCTTATAGTTGGTGCCAGTACTGTATGATACAAATTCTTTCCGTTTTTCTACTGGTCTTTTGGTTGTTGTGCACGCGTAGCATCGTTTACACGGGTAAAACCCCTCTCCTGTGAAGAAGGTGAAACCTTTACTTGGGGGGTCTGGGATATTTTTTACCACCTTGTCTCTGATTGTTGGGGCTCTCCTGTAAACAAATTTTGGATGGTTTGGAAGGATTTCTTTTAAGCGTGTATCTGCCTGTAGAATATTCCAGTTGCGTTTTATAATTTTCTCTATTTGTTTGTGTTGTGCACTGTAGTCTAGAATAATGGGCACAGTATCTTGCCAGGTCTTTTCTTTGGGTTTGTCCATAATGAGATCTTTCCTCTCCATTGTTTCTATTTCGGCTATGTTTCTGTCTAACATTTTATTGCAGTAACCTTTTTCGATGAACCTCATTTTCATATTGCTTGCTTGGTTTAGGAAGGCATCGTTCTCTGTACAGTTCCGCCTTAGGCGCATGAGTTGGCCCTTAGGGATATTAAATATCCAATTTTTGTGATGGCACGTGTCGACCGGTAAATAACTATTCCGGTCCACATCTTTAAAATGTGTTTTTGACACTAGTTTTCCATTTTGCAATCCTATTTCTAAGTCGAGGAATGTGATCTGTTTGTCACTGATGTCCCATGACAGAATTATATTTCGATCATTTTTGTTTAAATTAGTCAGAAAGTTGGTCAAATTACTCAGGTCACCTTTCCATAGAATAAACACATCATCAATGTAGCGACGATATATTTGAAGCTCACCCTCAATACCCTCACGCCACACGGCCTAAAAGTAGAGTTTGACCTCAACTGCTTCCTCAGTGACTTTTAAGGATATATATGTATATATATATATATATAGATTTATATTTTTTTTTATATACTTTTTAATATTTTGGATACCCTATTACATTTTATACAAAGATCACGTTTACCGAGTCGATTATCCAGCCCACATATACCTGGTCCCCCTATTGCTAGACTACCGCTTTTATATCATTATACCCTGGAATATGTCTGTACCCTGGATCTCTCTTACTCCTCCCTATCCACACCCTATTATCATGCTGCATCATCTGCAAGTTATATTAATATGAACTGCTGTATTATACAATTTATGTACCTCTGTTGACGTCATTTCCGGTATTTTATATTATTAGATCCCCTTTTATATATATATTTATTTTTTTATATATATATATACACGTATTCTATCATGCCCTCTTATTCATTTTATTAAGACATACTTCCCTTGGAATTTATCATATTCTATTTTATATATATATACATTTTTATATATATATTTATAGATTTTTATATTTATTTTATCAAGATAAACTCTCCGAGTATTATTTATATATATCGTTTTTACTTTTACAATACTATGGACCTAGACGTTTTTTCTCCATTTTCCTCGGTCCATTTGTGACTTATCCCAGTTGCCAGTCATCTATTTACAAGTCAGAGTTTATGGTGACCATTTCCCGTTTTTCCCTGTTACATACTCTGCTGACACTTCACTCCATCTCTGTGGGACGGCTAAAACTACCATTAAAATGGCCGCCGTTCCACTTCCGGCGACGTATCTGACCACTTCCGGTGATCGGTGCTACGGCAAAATGGCCGCCAATTGCCTATTACACGGCCTATTTAAAGACCTTGGTAAGGACACTAGACACCCCTGATGAAGTCACGTGACAAGTGACGAACACGCGTCGGGACACGTGACCTTACCGGAAGTGACGCCGACGAGCTCGAGGCTCGTTTATACTCTGCTGGTTTATTCACTTGTTATGTGAGTACCCATTTCTCCTATATTGCTTTTACGTTTTACTGTTAAATAAATATCTTGTTACCAAACTTACTACACTATGAGGCTATTTATCTTATATACACGTTGAGGTGAAAAGCCCCCTATACAACAAACCCCCCCCCCCCCCCCCCGCCTGGACCAAGGAGGATAACTGAAAGGGATCTTCCAGTGAGGCAACAGGATAAACATCCCAGAGAGGACTGCTTCCTTCTACCACATAAAGACCCAAATTACATTGCTGTAACCTTACAGCTGTAAGGTAAGGGGCCACCCGCATTCCTTGTAGGATTCCATGAGAGAAATATTACAACACACTACACAGGATCTATAGTGTATTCACGTTAACTACCGGAAACCCCAGCACTGTTAGCCTGCTATCTGCCGGATAGAAGACTCCACCATCACTCGGCATTTAACGCCACATATGGACTTTTTTTTCTGGACTTTTAGATTTTGCGATTTATTTATCGCTGCGCACTATTTCTTTCACTCCAGCTCATTTCTTGTTTTATCTCATTCACAAGGATTCGCTACCATTTCCTTTTGGTATGAGACTCTTCTAGTCTCCCCTGCTCTTTTGCACTATATTTTCCATATCACTTTTAAGATATTGTGGTTTTTAAACCGTTTGGAACACCCCTTCACATATAGTTTTTTTGGATGCACTTTTATGCGTTTTATATTTTCATCACGTTCTTTATTTACCTTATTATCACTGGATTTTATACTATTAGCTACACCATGCGATTTTATTTGAAACACCTCTAAATCTGGATTGCTTTTATCACATGATTTTATCACGTCAGTTTATGTACATATTGTTTGTTTTATGCCATTTTACTGACCCAGAGCCTGCCTGCTGGTGTTTTATGTCTATGACCTGATACTGTCTGTTTTATTAATATCTAGTTTAGTTTGCGCGCCACTACTTCTTTTTTCTTGATTCTACTTGGGTTCAGACATTTCCCTTAGTGTGCGCAGCATTTTTTTAGTTAGTTTCGGTGTGCTGGCGCAGGATTACCTCACCCCATTTGTTACCTTGCTCTATTCATACTCAATCTTGCTGCCGCCATGGATATCTTTTCTTTCTTAGACAAAAGACAGGTCAATTTAGATGAAGTATTCAATACTACTGCACCCGCCAATAAGGCAAGTGACCTAGAGAGCCTGATGCGCAAACTAGGTCACAATATGGAAAAGAAAGTTAGCCTATGGTGGGATGTCACCACATTTGAACAGTATTTAAAGGATAGTATTGTTCCCAGAAGACTTAGGTGGGACATTATCCCCAATGATGGTCTAACGGACCAAGACTCAATAGACGATTGGTTCAAATTCTTCAATGGGAAAGGCCTGGAACTCCTGATGTTCCTAACAGAAAGGAAAAAAAGAAAACAGAAAGTTATAGATGAGATCATCACCGGAGTGAAAGAGGAATTGGAAGCTTACAAAGACACAGCAGAATTTGCAGCCCTAACTGCACAACTGAATAGAGATTTGATGAAAAAAGATAAAGAAGTACAACAGAGAAAAAGCAAAAAATACAGCAGGGATATGAACGATTTTAAAACTGACCGAGCTTTTAAATGGCAAAGCCAGATAGGCTACCTGGATCCGATCTCATCCTACTCCACCCCAGAGAAATTAGTGAGAGTACAACCGGAACATACAAATATGGACATCAGATACGAAAACCATAACAAACCTCAAACAACACACGACAGAGGAAGAGAAAACACACAAAGATACGATGACAGACAACCTAACTATTACCAGCAAACACCACACAGAAATGAAGGAAGACCACCTCAGATGAACGACAGGAGACCACAACACCAAGATAGAACACCGCAAAATGGATGGAAAAAACCATTCTGGAAAAACAATAAGAAAAATTATGGACACAACAATGGGCCGAGGCAAGACCAAAGAGATAATAGAAATCACCAATACAATCAAAGAGATAATAGGGGATACATGAACGACAACAGAGACCGTCAATATGATAACTATACAACAAGAGGTAGGAGCCCAGATAGACAACAAGGAAGGAATGAAGGAGGACAACAACACTATCCACCCCCTGGAGCCTACAGGACATATGAAAGAAGCCCCATCCCGACTCACAATTATTATGCTCCACTAGAACGAAGACCAAATGATGAGAGGACCGACAGACATCACCAATCTGATATGGAGTATGAAAGATCTTTTTTAGAGAGGGGCAGAGAAAACAACCAACCGAGGAGAAACGAGGATCCGAGACACCCAAGAAGAACCCCAGAAAGACGAGAGGGTGCAGAGGAGGGAAGAGAATCAAAGAGAAAAAGAGAATAAAGGGTGAGGGAATCTTTAACCTCAGTGGGCAGCCCCTATCACATGAGGAAGTGGGAGTCCTTGATAAAGGACTGAAATATGCACCCACAAAAAATTTGGACAAATTCCAGACTTATATAGGGATACAAAAATACATAAGAAAACTTAATATCAAGAAGTACATGATGAACAATCCATGCAGACCTATCCCTATACAACAAGATGAAGAAATACTCCATAGTACACTGAGGAACAAATCTACCTTTAATCCCGCAGCAAAGGATAATAGAAATATTGAGGTATTCAAAAAAGTTGTACTAGAAGAACTGAAGGATCTGAAAATTAAGAAGCATCTAGACCCTAAGCATATCAAATGCGGGATCCGTAAACTTACCTCAAGGAAAGATCTTGTTATACGTCCAGCAGACAAGGGAGGGGGTATTGTTATCCTCACCAAGGAACAATATAATACAAGTGTAAACTCCCTCCTACAGGATGAAGCAACATATACACGGCTTTTAGGAAACCCAGTTTTTAAATGCAGGAAAGCGCTAAACCAAATTGTACACCTGGGACTCAAGAAGAACATCTTAAATAAAAAGGAAGCAAGATACCTGACACCAGAGGCATGTAGGACCCCCATCATCTATATCCTCCCCAAAATCCATAAGGATAAAACCAACCCCCCTCCTAGGCCCATAGTCAATGGAATTGACTCACTGACATCTAGAATGGGTGAATATATCGACTTTTTTCTCCAACCGGCAGTACAGAACACAACAGCATACCTACGTGATACGAAGCAAATTCTACAAATTTTAAATGCTACACCAGTAGATGGAGGACCCTGGCTGCTAGCAACAGCTGACGTTTCGTCATTATACACAGTTATTTTACACCACCAGGCTTGCAAAGCCATCAAATGGGGACTCAGGAAACACACAAAACTTCCATGCATACAAAGAAAGTACCTAGTGAAGAGTTTGGATTTCTGTCTAAAAAATAGCTACTTTTGGTTTAATCGCAACCATTACCATCAGCGCACAGGAGTAGCTATGGGGGCCAAGTTTGCCCCCAGTGTAGCAGGCCTTTTTATGGCAAAATGGGAAGACGAATCAGTATTCGCAAACAGACCAGATGAGCTTCAAATATATCGTCGCTACATTGATGATGTGTTTATTCTATGGAAAGGTGACCTGAGTAATTTGACCAACTTTCTGACTAATTTAAACAAAAATGATCGAAATATAATTCTGTCATGGGACATCAGTGACAAACAGATCACATTCCTCGACTTAGAAATAGGATTGCAAAATGGAAAACTAGTGTCAAAAACACATTTTAAAGATGTGGACCGGAATAGTTATTTACCGGTCGACACGTGCCATCACAAAAATTGGATATTTAATATCCCTAAGGGCCAACTCATGCGCCTAAGGCGGAACTGTACAGAGAACGACGCCTTCCTAAACCAAGCAAGCAATATGAAAATGAGGTTCATCGAAAAAGGTTACTGCAATAAAATGTTAGACAGAAACATAGCCGAAATAGAAACAATGGAGAGGAAAGATCTCATTATGGACAAACCCAAAGAAAAGACCTGGCAAGATACTGTGCCCATTATTCTAGACTACAGTGCACAACACAAACAAATAGAGAAAATTATAAAACGCAACTGGAATATTCTACAGGCAGATACACGCTTAAAAGAAATCCTTCCAAACCATCCAAAATTTGTTTACAGGAGAGCCCCAACAATCAGAGACAAGGTGGTAAAAAATATCCCAGACCCCCCAAGTAAAGGTTTTACCTTCTTCACAGGAGAGGGGTTTTACCCGTGTAAACGATGCTACGCGTGCACAACAACCAAAAGACCAGTAGAAAAACGGAAAGAATTTGTATCATACAGTACTGGCACCAACTATAAGATCAAAAACTTCGTTTGCTGCAACACAATGGGTGCAGTATACGTACTCGAATGTAGTTGCGGACTTCAGTACGTAGGTCGCACGAAGAGGCTGCTGAGAGTGAGAATAAAAGAACATGTGCGAAACATCAAAAAGGGATTTGACAAACATAATGTGTCAAAACACTTTGCCATATACCACAACAAAGATCCCTCACATTTAAAATTCTGGGGCATTGAGCCCTACATCAAACATTGGAGGGGAGGTCATAAGGTGAGGACCCTAAGCCAACTTGAATCGAAATGGATCTTCACCCTCAATACCCTCACGCCACACGGCCTAAATGTAGAGTTTGACCTCAACTGCTTCCTCAGTGACTTTTAAGGATATATATGCATATATATATATATATATATATTTTTTTTTTTTTTTATACTTTTTAATATTTTGGATACCCTATTACCATTTATACAAAGATCACGTTTACCGAGTCGATTATCCAGCCCACATATACCTGGTCCCCCTATTGCTAGACTACCGCTTTTATATCATTATACCCTGGAATATGTCTGCACCCTGGATCTCTCTTACTCCTCCCTATCCACACCCTATTATCATGCTGCACCATCTGCAAGTTATATTAATATGAACTGCTGTATTATACAATTTATGTACCTCTGTTGACGTCATTTCCGGTATTTTATATTATTAGATCCCCTTTTATATATATATTTTTTTTATATATATATATATACACGTATTCTATTATGCCCTCTTATTCATTTTATTAAGACATACTTCCCTTGGAATTTATCATATTCTATTTTATATATATACACATTTTTATATATATATTTATAGATTTTTATATTTATTTTATCAAGATAAACTCTCCGAGTATTATTTATATATATCGTTTTTACTTTTACAATACTATGGACCTAGACGTTTTTTCTCCATTTTCCTCGGTCCATTTGTGACTTATCCCAGTTGCCAGTCATCTATTTACAAGTCAGAGTCCATGGTGACCATTTCCGTTTTTTTCCCTGTCACATACTCTGCTGACACTTCACTCCATCTCTGTGGGACGGCTAAAACTACCATTAAAATGGCCGCCGTTCCACTTCCGGCGACGTATCTGACCACTTCCGGTGATCGGTGCTACGGCAAAATGGCCGCCAATTGCCTATTACACGGCCTATTTAAAGACCTTGGTAAGGACACTAGACACCCCTGATGAAGTCACGTGACAAGTGACGAACACGCGTCGGGACACGTGACCTTACCGGAAGTGACGCCGACGAGCTCGAGGCTCGTTTATACTCTGCTGGTTTATTCACTTGTTATGTGAGTACCCATTTCTCCTATATTGCTTTTACGTTTTACTGTTAAATAAATATCTTGTTACCAAACTTACTACACTATGAGGATATTTATCTTATATACACATTGAGGTGAAAAGCCCCCTATACAACAAACCCCCCCACCCGCCCCCGCCTGGACCAAGGAGGATAACTGAAAGGGATCTTCCAGTGAGGCAACAGGATAAACATCCCAGAGAGGACTGCTTCTTTCTACCACATAAAGACCCAAATTACATTGCTGTAACCTTACAGCTGTAAGGTAAGGGGCCACCCGCATTCCTTATAGGATTCCATGAGAGAAATATTACAACACACTACACAGGATCTATAGTGTATTCACGTTAACTACTGGAAACCCCAGCACTGTTAGCCTGCTATCTGCCGGATAGAAGACTCCACCATCACTCGGCATTTAACGCCACATATGGACTTTTTTTTCTGGACTTTTAGATTCTGCGATTTATTTATCGCTGCGCACCATTTCTTTCACTCCAGCTCATTTCTTGTTTTATCTCATTCACACGGATTCGTTACCATTTCCTTTTGCTATGAGACTCTTCTAGTCTCCCCTGCTCTTTTGCACTATATTTTCCATATCACTTTTAAGATATTGTGGTTTTTAAACCGTTTGGAACACCCCTTCACATATAGTTTTTTTGGATGCACTTTTATGCGTTTTATATTTTCATCACGTTCTTTATTTACCTTATTATCACTGGATTTTATACTATTAGCTACACCATGCGATTTTATCTGAAACACCTCTAAATCTGGATTGTCTTTTATCACATGATTTTATCACGTCAGTTTATGTACATATTGTTTGTTTTATGCCATTTTACTGACCCAGAGCCTGCCTGCTGGTGTTTTATGTCTATGACCTGATACTGTCTGTTTTATTAATATTTAGTTTAGTTTGCGCGCCACTACTTCCTTTTTCTTGATTCTACTTGGGTTCAGACATTTCCCTTAGTGTGCGCAGCATCTTTTTTAGTTAGTTTCGGTGTGCTGGCGCAGGATTACCTCACCCCATTTGTTAATAGATTAATATTGATTAACCTCTTGCTTACTGGGCACTTAAACCCCCCTTTTTTTTCACACAAATTGAGCTTTCTTTTGGCGGTATTTAATCACCATTTGGGTTTTTATTTTTTGCTAAACAAACAAAAAAAGACAGAAGACAGAAATTAAAAAAAAAAAAAAAAAAGAAAACATGTTTCATAGTTTATTATACAATTTTGCAAACGGGTAATATTTCTCCTTAATTGGTATTTGCTGAGGAGACTGCACTGATGGGCTGCACTGATGAGCACAGATAAGGCGACACTGATAGGCACAGGTAAGATGACACTGATGGTCACTGATAAGACGGCACTGATAGGTGGCAATGGTAGGTGGCACTGGTAATGACGCACTGATTGGTGATTTATAGGCGGCACTGTGGGCACTGATAAGCAGCACTGTGGACACTGATAGGTGACACTGTGGGCACTGATGGGTGGTGCTGTGGGCACTGATGGGAGGTACTGTGGGAACTCGTAGGTGACGCTGGTGGGCACTGGTAGGCGACGCTGGTGGGCACTGGTAGGCAACGCTGGTGACACCTCCACAATCAGGAACGATGTCCCTCTCGCAGCCACCGGTGATCGGCTTTTTTTTCCTCCTCACTCTATCAGCGTGAGGAGGAAAAATAGCCGATTACCAGCTCGGTTTACATCACATGATCAGCTGTCATTGGCTGACAGCTGATCACGTGGTAAGGGGTCGGGATCGACCCCTTACTACGATCTGTGATCAGGCGAGTCTCATAGACTCGCTGATCACAGGGGGCAGGCAGGCCGCTCAAGCACATGAGGACATCCAGGGACGCCCCTCCCGGAAAATTAAGTCCGCGCTGTAGCCGTCTTTCAGCTATAGCGCAGACGGCAAGTGGTTAATAAGATCCGTTAATGGTCCAACAACATTGGATTGGCAACATAAGTATTGTTTGTATTGTTATTACAATACTGATGCTATAAAATTAAACTATATGCTGTGACCAAAGACTTCCCTTAAAGGGCTCCCTGCAAAGACGTCCTTGACACCTTTCCTGGTGCCAGCACTGTATTGCAGTAGTGAGGATAAACTGTCTGCCGAATCTGAACCCTCTAGAAGTTTTACGTTTTTGGTCCCCTTCAACACGGGAGCCATATAGACCACAGTAATTCCCCTCAATTTGATCTTAAAAGCAGTCATAAATCTTACTGGTAGAAACATGAAATAAGACTGTAGTAGTCAGGCGGAGCCACAGAGGCACCTATATTGTCTGCTAAGAAATCCTTTGCCCTCAAATCAAACCTACCTACCTTCTTATTGAGGTGAGACACCCTGAGATCTACGTGGGCGTTCCTCACCAGAGACAGCTTTGTCTGGTGCAAGGGCCATCTATAGAATCCAGGCTTTGCCAGCTGAGATAGTCTGTTATCTGTTGACGCTCAAAATATTCACCAAAGTGCTGGGACTTTCCTTTCTGTCCAGTGCAAGATGTGCTTTACCTCAGCAGTCGTAACCACAGGAAGGTCAGGTCTATTCTGACACTTCTCACATATATGTAAAAATCATTTTCTTGCTGGAAAGTTACTTAGAACCCCTAAACATTATATACTTTTAGAAGCAGATGCCCTAGAGCAGTGATGGCGAACCTTGGCACCCAAGATGTTTTGGAACTACATTTCCCATGATGCTCATGCACTCTGCAGTGTAGTTGAGCATCATGGGAAATGTAGTTCGAAAACATCTGGGGTGCCAAGGTTTACCATCACTGCCCTAGAGAATAAAATGGCGGGTGTTGCAATTTTTTATTTCACGCAGTATTTGCGCAACAGTTTTTGAAGTACAACTTTTTGGAAAAAAAATACACTTTAACCACTTACAGACACAAAGATTTCCCCCCTTAATGACCAGGCTATTTTTTTGCGATGCGGCACAAGAAAAAATGCAATATTATTTACTTTTTGCTATAATAAATATCCCCCCAATATATATATATATATATATATATATATATATATATATATATATATATATATATATAAAACGAATTTCTTCCTCAGTTTAGACCAATATGTATTCTTCCAGATATTTTTGGTTAAAAAAAAATAATTATATATATCGCAATAAGCGTATATTGATTGGTTTGCGCAAAAGTTATAGTGTCTACAAAATAGGGAATAGATTTATGGCATTTTTATTATTATTTTACTAGTAATGGTGGCGATTTTTAGCAGGACAATGTGACATTGCGGTGGACATTGCGGTGGACAGATTGGACACTTTTTTGGGACCATTGACATATACCATTGACAATACAGTATGTGTCTACCACGGTACATTTAATGTCTACTTGTGGGATCGTGAGATCCAAATAGACACATATTATCTATGCCTGTTTCACCAGTGTCGGGGTGTCAGGAGACACTTTTAAATGCAAGTGCTATGTGGTTTAAATAAACAAGAAAACTTTTTTTAAAGGATTTTATGCTATGCTGTGCTTTTCTTTCTTTTCCAATCACACCTCTCTGGAGAGATTGATCCTAAACTGTGGAGGAGTCGGGCGTGGATATCTTTTGGGCTCTTACAGACCATTACACTGTGAAAAAGAAAATAAATTGCCCGCTGGAGGTCCGGTTTGACTGCTACTGAGGAGATCTGATATCATTATCTACCACAGATCTGCAGAGTATTGCATCCTGCTAAGGGAATAAGCATGTTTGCTGGTTTGTCTTTACCAGCCACTAACATTGGTGAGTGATTAGATCTTAAGTGGTGGAGGATACATTGTATGAAGAATCTGCTACTTACACTTGTGGGATTGAACATAGTTTTTTGTTATACAGTTTTTTTTTTTGATACACGTATTTACTAATAATAATATTTTTTGGCTACAATTTTTTTGGCATGAATACTTTGAGACTTTTATTTTTTGCTTTTGTTCTTTGTTCTATAGATTGAAGTGGATGTTTTTATGTTGGCTTGGTTACCACGTTTTCTTCACATATTGGTGTGGTCGCACATCATATTAATTATTTAGTTTATAT
>CM053029.1:100894513-100945182 GCA_028564925.1 Lithobates sylvaticus
AAAAAAAAAAAAAGCAGTGCAGAACCGCTTTAAAGGGGGCTTCCAGATTCCGATAAGCCCCCCGCCCGGCAGACCCCCACAACCATCCGGCCAGGGTTGTGGGGAAGAGGCCGCTCTCGTCCCCCCCTCTTTTCCTGCGGCCTGCCAGGTTGCGTGCTCGGATAAGGGTCTGGTATGGATTTTGAGGGGGGACCCTACACCATTTTTTTTTTTTGTTGGCTGGGGTCCCCCTTAATATCCATCCCAGACCTGAAGGGCCTGGTTATTGAATTTGGGGGGACCCCCACGCTTTTTTTTTTACATTTTTTTTATTTTTTATCAATTACTTTTTTTTATGAATGACTTTCAATGAATGACTGTTCTCTGTGTTACGGGAGCCATCAATTCACATTAGCCACGAGTGATTTTAAATAGCTTTTTTTCTTGAAAAAATTACACTTTTGCAGGGACAGTTCTAAGTACAGGAAACTTGTGCCCCTTCACAGGCATACTATAGACACCCCCCATGTACGAAATTTAAAGGAATATTACACTTTTATTGTTTCAATTTAAGCACTATTAAAATCACTGCTCCTGAAAAAACGGCCGTTTAAAAAAAAAAATTGCATTGATACATGTCCCCTGGGGCAGGACCCAGGTCCCCAAACACTTTTTATGACAATAACATGCATATTAGCCTTTAAAATTAGCATTTTATTTTGAACGTTCGCATCCATTATAACTAATAGGGTTCTAAAGCTCGCACGGACTTAAGGTCCGTTCGCGGGTTCTGGTGCGAGCCGAACGGGGGGGTGTTCGGCTCATCCCTACTGTACAACTGTAGAGCACCACACATTGACCTATGTGTTGATACACATTGCCGTAGTGTACGCTAAAACTCACTCATTTCCGCAATGTATAAATGTGTTTGGGCACTTAATAAAAGCTGAAGCGTTCTAAAGATCAAAAACAACTTTTGGAATTACAAAGTTTATATCCGCTTTTGGAGATTAGGTTAAGATCTACTTTAATTAATCAATCTCTAATGATAAAAGCTCCTACACACACACAGACATACGTGGACAATACATATACAGTTGAATAATTCATCACACCAGAACACATGGGATTGTAGGTCACACCTTTATCATATTTAATAGAAAAACAATAAAACAAATTGGTGTTTAAAATGGCTGTGACACCTTTATTGGTATTGAAATAAATCAAATAACTTTATTCAAAATAAACAGTGAAAGAATAAATAAATTATATTTCAAACTTTAAAAACAAATTCTAAACTTGCTCAGTCATAGGACTCGAGCTATAAATGAAGGGGGAGCTCAAGCCTAAGCCACCTCAGGGCAACTGTGAGCGGGTCTGTCACACAGGCAGCTTATATAACCTCCTGCACCTGTGAAAAAATGTTTTTCTCGCTTGCTGCATCCTTTCAAGCCCGCTCTTTCATTTTATTTTATTTATTTATTTTTATACTGTAAATTTTCTTGATTAACATTTTTTTTTTTTTTAATAAAACTTTAAACCCATTGGTGGCCACGATCCCATGTTGTGGGCATTTTATTTTATTGTATTTTATTTTTAATAAAAAAACAATACAACAAATTGGTGTTTAAAATCAAGACTTCAAGAGAGCAAATTTTCCAAGGATGAGGGCTGCTCTCCAGGACTTGGACTGGGAGGGAATATTGGCATAAATGGGCACAGAACAGAAATGGGAATTCTTCAAAAAGACTGTTTGGGACCTCACTGCAAAGTATATTCCCATGGGTAATAAGTTTAAAAAGGCTTAAAATAAAACCTGTGGCTCACAGTCAAAGTTAAAAAAGCTATAAACAATAAGAAAAGAGCTTTTAAAAAATATAAAAATGAAGGAACACTAGTGTTGTTTAAATGTTACAAAGAATATGTAAAAAGGAAATCAAGGATGCAAAAATTCAAAACGAACGACAGATTGCAAAAGATAGTAGGACAAACCCCAAAAAAATTCTTCAAATATATTAATAGTAAAAAGGTCAGGTCTGAGCATGTAGGCCCTTTACAAAATAATCTAGAGTGGGTGACTGGGGACAAAGAGAAGGCTAATTTATTAAATACTTTCTTCAGCTCTGTGTATACAAAGGAGCATGGGGGAGCTCATGTCCATAATGGGGGTGGTATTGACACAGCCCCAAATGATCCACAATGGCTCAAAAGTGATATGGTCCAGAAATATTTAGACAGAATAAAGGTGGATAAAGCACCTGGACCAGATGGCATCCACCCACGGATCCTAAAAGAATTGAGCTCTGTAATTTCAAAGCCATTGTATTTAAATTTTAGGGACTCATTAACCACTTCAGCCCCGGACCAATAACCACTTCAGCCCCGGACCAATTTGCAGCCAAAGACCAGGCCCCTTTTTGCGATTCGGCACTGCGTCGCTTTAACTGACAATTGCGCGGTCGTGCGACGTGGATCCCAAACAAAATTGGCGTCCTTTTTTTACCCCAAATAGAGCTTTCTTTTGGTGGTATTTGATCGCCTCTGCGGTTTTTATTTTTTGCGCTATAAACAAAAATAGAGCGACAATTTTGAAAAAAAATGCAATATTTTTTACTTTTTGCTATAATAAATATCCCCCAAAAATATATAAAAAAAAATTTTTTTTTCCTCAGTTTAGGCCGATATGTATTCTTCTACATATTTTTGGTAAAAAAAAAATCGCAATTAGCGATTATTGATTGGTTTGCGCAAAAGTTATAGCGTTTACAAAATAGGGGATAGTTTTATAGCATTTTTATTAATATTTTTTTTTTACTAGTAATGGCGGCGATCAGCGATTTTTATTGTGACTGCGACATTATGGCGGACACATCGGACATTTTTGACACATTTTTGGGACCATTGTCATTTATACAGCAATCATGCTATTTAAATGCATTGATTCCTGTATAAATGACACTGGCAGTGAAGGAGTTAACCACTAGGGGGCGGGGAGGGGTAAGGTCTGTGACGTGTGTGTGTTTTTTTACTGTAGGGGGAGTGGCTGACGTCTGACATCACTGATCGGCTTTCCCGATGACAGGGAACAGCCGATTAGTGACAGTCAGTGTAGGAAGCGCGGGGAGAGGTTTGTTTACACAGACCTCTCCCCGTTCTTCAGCTCTGTGACCCGATTGCGGGACACCAGCGGCGATCGGGGCCGCTGGTCCCGCGGCGGTGGTCACGGAGCTCCCGACCGGGTCGCGAGAGCGCCGGCGGCGGCGCACGCGCGACCCCACGGCTAGGCAATTAAAGGGGACGTACAGGTACGTGATTTTGCCTGCCGTGCCATTCTGCCGATGTATATGTGCAGGCGGCGGTCGGGAAGCGGTTAATGACGGGAATAGTACCACTGGATTGGCGCAGGGCGAACGTGGTGCCTATATTTAAAAAGGGCACAAAGTCAAAACCAAGTAACTATAGACCTGTTAGTTTAACTTCTATAGTCGGGAAGATACTGGAGCGTTTAATAAAAGACCACAAAAACGAATTCTTGCTGGAAAAAAACATTTTAAGCAACAGACAGCATGGGTTCATGAAAGACAGAAGTTGTCAAACAAACCTGATTTCTTTTTATGAAGAGGTAAGTAAAACCTTGGACAGAGGCGTGGATGTGGACGTGGTATACTTGGATTTTGCAAAAGCGTTCGATACAGTTCCCCACACATGGCTCATGTGTAAGGTAAGGTCTACAGGCTTGGAAATATCGGTTTGTAAATGGATAGAAAACTGGCTAAATAACAGAATTCAGAGAGTAGTGGTTAATGATTCTTACTCTGAATGGTCTAAGGTTATCAGTGGTCAGTGGTGTACCCCAAGGTTCAGTACTGGGACCCTTACTTTTTAATATCTTTATAAATGATATTGGGTCTGGGATCAAAAGTAACATTTCTGTCTTTGCAGATGACACCAAGCTATGCAGTGAATAACGTCCTTACAGGAGGTCTCCAATTTACAAGCCAACCTCAATGCTCTGTCTAATTGGGCGACTATGTGGCAGATGAGGTTTAATGTTGATAAATGTAAAGTTATGCACTTGGGGGCTAAGAATATGCATGCATCATACATACTAGGGGGAGTACAACTGGGGGAATCTGTAGTGGAGAAGGATCTGGGGGTTTTGGTAGATCATAAGCTCAATAATAGCATGCAATGTCAAGCTGCGGTTTCCAAAGCGAGCAAAGTCCTTTCTTGTATTAAGAGAGGTATGGACTCCAGAGAGAGAGATATCATTTTGCCCCTGTTCAAATCATTAGTAAGACCTCATCTGGAATATGCAGTTCAGTTTTGGGCACCAGTTCTCAAAAAGGATATCGGGGAACTGGAGAAAGTGCAGAGAAGGGCAACCAAACTGATAAGAGGCATGGAGGAGCTCAGCTATGAGGAAAGATTAGAGGAACTGAATTTATTCTCTCTTGAGAAGAGGAGATTAAGGGGGGGATATGATCAACATGTACAAATATATAAGGGTCCATATAGTGAACGTGGTGTTGAGTTATTCACTTTACGGTCATCACAGAGGACAAGGGGGCACTCTTTACGTCTAGAGGAAAAGAGATTTCATCTCCAGATCCGGAAAGGTTTCTTCACAGTAAGAGCTGTGAAAATGTGGAATAGACTCCCTCCAGAGGTGTTTCTGGCTAGTAGATTGCTTTAAGAAAGGCCTGGTTACTTTCCTAAATGTACATAATATAACTGGGTACTAACATTTATAGGTAAAGTTGATCCAGGGAAAATCCGATTGCCTCTTGGGGGATCAGGAAGGATTTTTTTCCCCTGCTGTAGCAAATTGGATCATGCTTTGCTGGGGGGTTTTTTTTTTTCCTCTGGATCAACTGTGGGTATAGGATTGGGTATATTGGATTGTACGATATTTTTTTTTTTTTATTTTTTTTTTTTTTTATGGTTGAACTGGATGGACTTGTGTCTTTTTTCAACCTAGCTAACTATGTAACTATGTAATTATATGTAAAATGGCCGCTGCACCTTTATTGGTATTGAAATAAATCAAATAACTTTATTCAAAATAAACAGTGAAAAAATTTTGTTTTATTAAAAACATCAAATCTAAAGTTTTTAATCTACCAACATCGTTACCTCCAAGGTGCAGAATTAAAACAGATGGAGAAGGCCAAGAAAAAACTAATCAGAAAGATGAAAGAAAAGATCAGTCCATTGTAGACCACGAATGCCTTTCCAAAGAATATTTTGTTTTAAAAAACATTCTAAAGTCTTGAAGGTAGCGATAGGTTGGACCCGTAGCAACGCTTTGAATTTTTTTTATTTTCTTTTTTTTTGAAGTTCTTTTATGAGCCCAGTATATATAAGAATGGCCAACTATCCATATGAAAGATTTGGTACCTAAAATTAAAGAGATAAGTTAGGACGAATGTAAATATGAAATATACTAGACTCCCATCTACCTAATCTCATAATGACCATATCACTCATGTGCGCGGGAGATTTACTCCCGGCAGGGTCTAGCGTCTGCCTGACTTTCAGCCGAGAATCCCCTGTGCGCATGTGCCACTGCAGTCAGCGGTTCATTGCGAGGGGAATATCTCCTAAACCATACAAGCCTTATTATAGGCTTACCTGTAGGTAAAAGTTAAAAAAGACTATACAACCGCTTTAAAACAAAAGCAGCATGAAATAATAAAGCCTCGTAAACTTAAATGCAAACAAAAGAAGTAGCCAAACACAGCCTGGAAAATATATCCAAAGTAATTGGCCTGCGCAAATCTGGAACCAACTTTACTTTTCTTAGTCCTTTTAAGGCTTGCCTAACTGAAAGAAACTGTTGCAGTTCGGGAAATTATGAAGTTTAAAGAAAAAAGAAACCCCAGCTAAAATTTTATTAATATGGTTAAAGGAAAAATCTAACTGCATTAGCGAGCAAAGAAAAGCTAAAATTGAACTCTCAGAAGGAGGTAAGCAAGGAGAACCTAACTCCGAATTAAAATTCAGCCACTTCTCCCATGTAACTGAGTAGTCAGTCCATGTTTTTGGAGCACTCAAATTTTTTATAGCCGAGAATACTGGATTTAAATCAGATCCCAAAGATGACTCGATCAACGGTACTCTAGATCTGCATGAGGCAACAGCTGTCTGAAACGAGCCATCTGGAATTGAGATAAGGCATCAGCGATGAGATTGAGTTTACCCAGTACATATTTTGCCTTAATCCAAATGTTTAATTTTAAACATAAGAGGACTAAACAACGTAAAAGTTTTATGACTGACAATGATTTTGAAGAAAGGCAGTTTAAAGCAAATAATACACCTCTATTACACTGGTCTGCTGGTACTAAATGTAACCTCCCACAATAATTTCGTACCTCCATCGCGCCAATAACTCCAACAAATAAATTGTGTATAAGTATATATATATATATATATATATATATATATATATATATATGTATATATTAATCAGTGAAAAAAACAGCTGCCACTTTAGTGAAAACATTACAAATATGCTTAAATTATACCTAAACGTGTAGTGCAAAAGGTATTTAAGGAAATAATCAAGTAGCGCTAAAAAAAACAATAAAATATATTGACTGAAGAAATGTGATCTGTAAATATAACACCACCACGTGAAATAATGCTATACAGCTCAAAATAAATAGTCCATTGATGAGTGTAGAAAAAACAGAAATCAATTTTCAAAAAAATCTTTCAATCTTCCACCACACCGACGTGCCTGTGACACCTCTCCCAATGAGACCGCACTCACCGACTGATGTTGCCTCCCACTCTCGTGTTTGGCAAAAGAGCAGATTGACCACACCTGGGTCAGTGACACGATCACTCCAAGCCAAGTACATCCATATGTGAAAAATAGAAATAAACAGTGCTCCACATAGCGTGATACTATTTATAAACAATTTATTAAAAATATATCACACCCACACTTCAATAATTCTATCTCATCAACTCTCACCCACTCTGCGAATGCCGTTTAGGTATCGTAACCAGGAGTAGTGTATATGTTACGACCGGTGGTTGACAAGTAACGAACGGCTCCGATCACTGCACACAGGAACGTCTAGTATCGAATGGAGTTTAGTGTCCGTGTAGCCACGCCCCCGACATGTTTCGTCACATCGACTTCTTCCTAGGGATTGCTATCCGGTCGTAACATATACACTACTCCTGGTTACGATACCTAAACGGCATTCGCAGAGTGGGTGAGAGTTGATGCGATACACTTCAGATCTGTCGTGACCATTAGTACACTGCCGAACCATTCGTTATTACAGTTTGCTGTGAAAGATTTGGTTTTTCTTGCTGAGTTTCACTTTTTAACATGTGAGTTGAATTATTGAAGTGTGGGTGTGATATATTTTTAATAAATTGTTTATGAATGAATGAATGAATGATTTGTATAGTGCTGCAACTGCGAACTGAATCGCCTTGAGGCGCTTGATCCGATCTGCGTTGATTCCTTCTTAGAAGAGGTGGGTCTTGATTTTTTTCCTGAAGGCCGATGCTTGTCTTTTGAGGACTTAAAACACCTGCTTTGTCTCTTTTTCAGTCTTTCTTCAATTCCTGGGCTTAGATCAACCTTCTTTTCTCTGCTTGCATGGATCCAGGTAGGGCTTTCCTCGGTAAGGATGGCGGTCCTGGTGACGGCTACCACTTTGGTCACTGGTCCGAATGGAACCTCTTGCGGCTTTCGACCTTTCTGAAGCCTCTGGACCACAACTTGATCACCGACCTGGAACAGGTGGGTTGGTACCTGTGAAGAAGGAGAGGTGCGAGCGACTCTTCTTTCAACAATATTAAGAGTTTCAATCAGTTTTTTTTACATATTCTTCCTGTATTTGTTCCAAATCACCTTTCTCTACCATCAAGGGATGTTTAGCCCACAGTGTGGGGAATGGCCTACCCATGAGTACCTCAAAGGGGGAATAACCCGTCACACTGTGAGGGGTCATTCTGATTTCAGCTAATACAGCTGGGAGAACTTTTTTCCATTTGCCAAAATTCCCACCTGTAGCTTTCCTTATCCTGTCTTTAATTGTTCTATTCATTCTCTCTACAATCCCTGAACTCTGTGGATGGTAGGGGAGGTGAAATTTCCAGTCTATTTTTAGTACTTTTACAAGATCTTGGCAGATTTTAGCTGTGAAAGCTGGGCCATTGTCTGAATTTATTTACAATGGACATCCCCATCTAGGAATAATTCCTGTGTGAGGATCTTGACTACAGTTTGTGCGTTTTCATTGTTGGTGACAAAGATTTCTGGCCAGCGTGACATCGTGTCCACTATGACCAAAATGTATTGTTGTTTCTTTCCTTCTTTGGGCATATGTGTAAAGTCTATCTGTAAATGGGTAAACAGCGTTGTTGGGTACTCAAGATGTTCATGCTTTGATTTCTTTGGGTTTGTTGGACTGTTCCTAATGCAAGTGACACATCTCCGTACAAAAGCTTTGACTAGATTAGGTAATCCTGCAATGAAAAAATCTGCATCTAGGAGTTCACATGTGGCCTGCCAGTTTTTGTGACCCAGTCCATGGTATTGCGCAATGAACAGGGGGGCGCTAGCAACAGGAATACACGGTTTCCTCCCTTTGCAGATTAATCCTGTTTTAGGATCCTTTTGTATTCCATCACCATTCCATTGTGCAATATTACCAGGGGTGGCAAAAGCCTGTAGTTCCGTGAGCCAATGTTTCTCTTTCAGGAAATATGGCTGAGGTGTTAGCATGGGCATTTGAATTTCTGCCTTTTGTGTAGATGCAGCTTCTTTGGCTATTCTGTCAGCTAGTGCATTACCTTTGGCAATATCAGTCATTTGGCCTGTATGTGCCTTACAGTGCATGATAGCTAGTTTTGAATGCAACTGAATTGCATTTAGTAATGCTGTGACTAGGTCAGAGTGTGAGATGCTCTTTCCATCTGCTGCCACATATCCTCTGCAAAGCCATATTACACCATGGTCCAAGACCACACCATGAGCATACCTGGAATCGGTGTAAATGTTTACCTTTTTTCCTGCAAACAGCTGGCATGCACGGGTTAATGCTATCAATTCAGCAGCTTGTGCAGACTGATAGGGTATTGGATTGGCCTTGAGGACAGTATCCGGCAGTTGGACTACAGCATATCCCGCGTGATAGACATTATCACTTGGTCTGCTGCAAGAGCCATCAACAAAAACTGTTTGTGCAGTAGGAATTGGTACTGAAAGCATATCTGCTCTAGGTGAAGTGTCCTGATGTATTGATTGTGTACAGTCATGAGGTGGTGGTAAGTCATCCTGTTCTCCTTTAAGACCTAACAAGGCATTCAAAATTGGAGCTGGGCCAGAGTTTATGTTTGGACTTTTTATTTTCAGGTTTGGATTGGACAGGAGGATGACTTCATACCCACTCAATCTTTGTGCTGACATATGCTGAGTATGTCAAGTTTTGAGGAGTGTGGTAACGTTGTGTGAAGTATGTAAAGTAGTGTTATGGCCCAAGGTAAATGGTGCTGCCATCTCTACAACCAATGCACAAGAAGCCAACCCTCTGAGACAAGCAGGCATGCCCTGCACCTGTACTGGAACCACCTTTGAGAAAAAAGCTACAGGACGCAGTCTCCCACCATGTCCCTGGGCTAGTACTCCCGTCATGGTTCTGCAATTTTCCCTGGCAAACAAGTGAAACATTTTGCCAAATTCAGGGAGGCAGAGGCTCGGGCTGGTAACCATTGTACATTTCAACATGGCAAAAGCATTTAACTTTTCATCAGACCATTTTACAATGTCAGACATTTCAGAGAGGGTTGCTTGTCTCAATATATTGTCATAGAAAGAACAGTCAGGTATCCATTGGCGGCAGTAACCAATCATTCCAAGAAAGGTTAGCAGGTCTTTCTTGGTAAGTGGGCGGGGCAGACCCACTATAGCGGCAGCTCTTTTGTGACTGACTTTCCTAACTCCTGGAGACAGCACAAACCCTAGGTACTCAGCCTCCTGTTTACACCATTGTAATTTTTTCTTAGACACTTTGTGACCACATGTATGTAACCATTTCAATAAGGATAGGCTATCAGCTCGGCAGTCCTCCTCTGAAGAACTACAAATCAAAAGATCATCAACATATTGTAACAGTACAGAACCATGAGGGGCAGTCCAAGGCCTGAGGGTGGCTTGGAGTACTATAGAATAGACCACAGGTGAGTCTATATAACCCTGGGGCATTCTACACCAGGTAAACTGGCGATTGTGTTGGTCAATCGACATAGTAAAAGCAAAGAGTGGCCGTGTCTCCTTGTCTACAAGGACAGAGAAAAAAGCATTCTTTAAATCAATCACAGTAAAACATGTGGCTGTTGCTGGAATGGAGGACAGTAGTGATGGAACATCATGTACAATGGGTGCTATTGGGACTATGAGGTCATTTATGACCCTCAAGTCCTGTACAAATCTGAAGGAGCCATCCGGCTTCTTTACAGGGTTAACAGGTGTGTTGTATGGAGAAATAATTTCGTCCAGGATCCCATCCTGCAGGAACCTTTTCACCATTGGAACTATGCCATCCATCTTTTCCTTAGAGAGTGGATGTTGTTTGTGATAGATAGGAAATGCACCTTCTTTGAGAGTGGCCTTGTATGGTGTGCATGAAATAAGTCCCACATCCAGATCTGATGTAGACCAGACCTGGGGGTCTATATCCTCAAAATCTTCTTCACTATTTTGTTGTGACAGCATCAATAAACATGATTTGCATGCTACTATAGTGATTTTATCTGAGGAAATGTCTAGACCTCCTTCTGAGTTGGTTCTAATTGTGATTCCTAGTGACCCAAACAAGTCTCTTCCCAACAAATTTACAGGCCACCTTGGTATTATCCTAAAAGAATGTGTGCATATGGTGTACCCTTCATCATCTTCTATTGGTAGGGGTGGAGTCCTATATGTTTTTGTCAGTATCCCATTAATTCCCAAAGAGGGTTCCGCTGGTTCCCACCTGCCTCTGAAATGATCTTCCCAGATAGTACACCTAGTGGCCCCGCTATCAACGAGATAGGGAAGGAGTCTCCCATTTATTGAAATAACAACCATTGAACTGTCAGTGAAATCATCCGAGACAAAAGGAAAAGCTGGGACACTACCCTCCGGGCCCCATCATTGTTGTTGATTTCCCCATTTGATTGAAATGTTGGACCTTGTTGGATGGATGCCTGTGGTTGTTGTGTCTGGTTAGGGGCAGAGCTGGAGTCGGGAGTCTGAGGAGGGGTGGGGTGAGGACACTGACTCACCCAGTGATCCTCAGCACCGCAATTGAAACATCCATTGTTTCTAGAGCGACTCATCCCTCTTCCATTTCTGAATCTAAATCTGCCTCTACTTCTTCCTCTGCCTCTAAAATTTCCCTTCATATTCCCTTGGAAATGTTGTGTGGAGATAGGCGACGGCTTTGGTATCTCAAAACAACCTGCTGCATGCAGGTGTGGGGGGTGGGGAGGTGTCCGAGCCCAGCCAGATTGAGGTGTGTGTGTGCCATGGTACTGACACAGACACACCACCAAAGAGCTGGTGTGGGAGGAGGGAGGACTGTCAGTGTCTGGCACCCTGGCTGACCTGTGTTATACAAGTATAATAGGGGGGGGGGGGTGCAAGGTGGTCTGCTAGACACAGCTATAGATAATATATATATATATATATATATATATATATATATATATATATATATATATATTGTGTAATATAGCTGGTCCAGCCGCCCCCCTCCCCCCACCAGACCAGCTCACTCAGCTACTGTGCCTATTATATCTAATATAATATAACTGTGTCCAGCAGCACCCCCCCCCCTTATCAGACAGACAGCACTCACTATATTATATTAGCTGACTGATCCACCCCCACCCTGAGCTGGTCTGATGATGGGGGGGGGGGGGGGTGCTGGACACAGATATATTATATTAGATATAGGCACAGTAGCTGAGTGACACACCCCACCCACCCTGGTCTCAAGCAGTCACCAGGTAGCTGAGCGGAGCTGCCCTAAGCTGGTCTGATAAGGGGGGGGGGTGTCCACAGACCACAGCACAGGTGTAGACAGACAGTGTCCCACACCCACATCAGATCCATCCAGCAAGCAGAAGGTCACAGCAGCATCTTGCCATCTTCCCTGCGGCCATCAGATTCGGTCCAGCAAGCTACACGCCTTGTCGTCAGCAGGTCACAGCATCTTGCCATCTTCCTTGCAGCCATCAATCCGGTCCAGCAAGCAACACACCGTGTCAGCAGGTCAGTTCCAAAATCCAAATCAAATCGTCAATGCCTATGATGCCATTATCTGCTGTCTCCGGGGACAGATCCGATCCAGAGATCACCATACAGTGGGATCTCTGGATCGGATCTGTCCCTGGGGACAGCAGATAATGAAAAGTGTGGGGGCAGAGCTGCGATGAACTCACTCATCGTGTTGGAGCCCTCGGTTATGCCCCTTTCACACCGGGGTGGTGGGTGCGTCGGCCATTTTTAGCGGCACTTTACCGTCAATTTCACTGCGCTATTTGGCCGCTAGCAGGGAGCTTTTAATCCCCACTAGCAGCTGAAAAAGGGTTAAAATCACCCGCAAAATTTTTTTTGGGGGGGGGGGGGTGACACCATGTTATACCGCACCAGGTGACACCAACCCTAGTGACGCCACTGGCTGCATCTTTCTGTGAAAGTGCTTTGCCAAAGTCAGTTCTAAAAAGGGTTGACCATTCAGTAATCATTTGTTTGACTGAGACCACTAAATGGGGTTTGAGATTACTCAGGAAAGTCTGGATCCATAATGGATCCATAGTTGGCAGAATACCCAAACCGGCTTTCTGTCCATCCTGCCATATGATCCACCCAAGGGTTAACTAGGTATTGATGTACATTCCATTTTCCTATGAAAACAAAACAATTTACCGTGCTTGACTGCCACCTACCGTTGCAGACAATCCGACAATACCTCAAATTAGATTCCTTTAACAAACAAATTTAGTACTGTCCAGGGGCGGACTGACAACTCATGGGGCCCCCGGGCAATAGAAGATCATGGGGCCCCCTTGGTCCCCACACTCAAGCCACACCTGTACAGGGAGACACGGGGGGAGGGAGAGCAAACAGGGGGATTGTGTGTGTCTGTCTGTGTGTGTGTGTGTGTGTGTGTGTGTGTGTGTCTGTGGCGGGGGGGAGAAAGCACACTGGTGGACACTGGGGGGGGGGGGGGGGGGGGGGGCACACTGGGGAGGGAGAGCACAATGGTGGACACTGTAGGGGGGGAACGCACAAACAGGGGGACACTGGAGGGAGAATGCACACACACACACACACACACACACACACACACAGGGGGACACTGGAGGGAGAGCGCACACGCAGGGGGGGGGACACGCACACACAGGGGGACACTGGAGGGAGAGCACACACACGGGGGGGGGGGGACACTGGAGGGAGAGCGCACACACAGGGGGGGGACACGCACACAGGGGAACACTGGAGGGAGAGAGCACACACAGGGGGGCACACAGGGGGACACTGGAGGGAGAGCGCACACACACAGGGGGGGGACACGCACACAGGGGAACACTGGAGGGAGAGAGCACACACAGGGGGGCACACAGGGGGACACTGGAGGGAGAGCACACACAGGGGGGACACGCACACAGGGGAACACTGGAGGGGAGAGCACACACAGGGGGACACTGGAGGGAGAGAGCACACACAGGGGGGCACACACACAGGGGGACACTGGAGGGAGAGAGCACACACAGGGGGGCACACACACACACACAGGGGGACACTGGAGGGAGAGAGCACACACAGGGGGGCACACACACACACACAGGGGGACACTGGAGGGAGAGTGCACACACAGGGGGGCACACACACACAGGGGGACACTGGAGGGAGAGCGCACACACAGGGGGGGACATGCACAGGGGGGGGGGACATGCACACAGGGGGACACTGTGGGCTGGGGTGACGCTGTGGGCTGGGGTGACGCTGGGGGGACACTGTGGGCTGGGGTGACGCTGTGGGCTGGGGTGACACTGAGGGGACACTGTGGGCTGGGGTGACGCTGGGGGACACTGTGGGCTGGGGTGACGCTGGGGGGACACTGTGGGCTGGGGGGTGACACTGTGGGCTGGGGTGACGCTGGTGGGGGGACACTGTGGGCTGGGGGGACCCTGGGGGGACACTGTGGGCTGGGGTGACGCTGGGGGGACACTGTGGGCTGGGGTGACGCTGGGGGGACACTGTGGGCTGGGGGACACTGTGGGCTGGGGTGGGGACACTGTGGGCTGGGGTGACACTGTGGGCTGGGGGGACACTGTGGGCTGGGGGGTGACGCTGGGGGGACACTGTGGGCTGGGGGACACTGTGGGCTGGGGTGACACTGTGGGCTGGGGTGACACTGTGGGCTGGGGTGACGCTGGGGGACACTGTGGGCTGGGGTGACGCTGGGGGGACACTGTGGGCTGGGGTGACGCTGGGGGGGGGACACTGTGGGCTGGGGGGACACTGTGGGCTGGGGGGACACTGTGGGCTGGGGGGACACTGTGGGCTGGGGGGACGCTGGGGGGACACTGTGGGCTGGGGGGACGCTGTGGGCTGGGGGGACGCTGTGGGCTGGGGGGACACTGTGGGCTGGGGTGACGCTGTGGGCTGGGGTGACGCTGTGGGCTGGGGTGACGCTGGGGGGACACTGTGGGCTGGGGGGACACTGTGGGCTGGGGGGACACTGTGGGCTGGGGGGACGCTGTGGGCTGGGGGGACGCTGTGGGCTGGGGGGACGCTGTGGGCTGGGGTGACGCTGTGGGCTGGGGGGACGCTGTGGGCTGGGGTGACGCTGGGGGGACACTGTGGGCTGGGGGGGACACTGTGGGCTGGGGGGACACTGTGGGCTGGGGGGACACTGTGGGCTGGGGTGACGCTGTGGGCTGGGGGGACACTGTGGGCTGGGGGGACGCTGTGGGCTGGGGGGACGCTGGGGGCTGGGGTGGGCTGGGGGGGACACTGTGGGCTGGGGGGACACTGTGGGCTGGGGGGACACTGTGGGCTGGGGGGACACTGTGGGCTGGGGGGACGCTGTGGGCTGGGGGGACACTGTGGGCTGGGGGGACGCTGTGGGCTGGGGGGACGCTGTGGGCTGGGGGGACGCTGGGGGGACTGGGTGGGCTGGGGGGACACACTGTGGGCTGGGGGGACCCCCCCCCCATCATCACTTGTGGCGGTCCTGCCCTGGTAATTTACTCACTGATGCTGATGCTCCCCGCCGGCCCCTCCACTCTTCTCTTCTCTTCCATTACTTCCATTAGGGGCCCGGACTCGGCCGAGTGAAGCGGCTGTATTACATGCCGCGAATACCGCTAGCGGCGCGCGGCTCCCCGCCGGCCCCTCCTTCCCTCCCGTCCGTCCCAGGTGACGTCACAACGCATACAGTAGAAGCACCTGGGACGGACGGGAGGGAAGGAGGGGCCGGCGGGGAGCCGCGGGCCGCTAGCAGTATTGTTAGCGGCATCGCGGCATGTAATACAGCCGTTTCAAGTGGCCCCTCATGTGGCCGGGTCCGGGCCCCTAATGGCCCCGGGCCCTCGGGCGGCGTCCCCCCGAGTCACCGACTTGTCAGTCCGCCCCTGACAAGAACATATAAAACGACACTCACACCATGCTGTCTTTTGAGAACTAATTGTATTGAGTTATCACAAAGCACTTCATATAGTAAATTACACGTCACACCAGAGGCGTCTCTAATTAGGCAAATTAGGAGGTCGCCTAAGGCCTCGCACTAATAGGGGCCTCACGGCTGCCTAATTTGCCTGTGATCAGTCACTGATGTCATGGCTTCATCACAGATCGTCCCGGTTCGGTGACAGCAGGTGCGGGGAGCGGGAGAGTAGAGGCCTCTAGGAGGCGGCAGCGGCTGGATGACAGCACCCGGATCAAGGTGCCATCTCTACAAGGCATGCGAGCAGCATGTCCATGTGGGACCAGCAGCTGAGCTCCTTCAGCCTGCGCCACTCACCGACCTCTCCGCCCCTGCCTCCTATTCGGTTCAGCAGTCGGGGCCGGGGGGGGGGGTCGCTGAAACTATCCAGCTGAGCTGCCCCTTGATTGTGCAGGGGAAGGAGCTCTGCCTCCAATGTCTTTATGCTGCCTGGCTGACTGGAGAGAACATGAGTGCCCGTGCAGCCTCCCTGTGTGCCTGAATAGGAGCAGCGGTAGGGAGACTGCACATAGTGCAATCTCCTCACCGCTTCTCATATCTAACTTCTTCTGCCTCCCCGTGCTCTCCGGCCCCACCTTGTGCTCCCTGGCTCCGCCCCTCCTGCTCTCCAGCCCCTCCTTGTGCTCCCTGGTTCCACCATTCCTGCTCCCCAGCCCCTCCTTGTGCTCCCTGGCCCCTCCCCCAGTGCTTTCCAGCACCCCCTGCTCTCCACTCCAATTCTTTTTGCCCCCCTGCTCTCAAGCTCCCCCCAGCGCTCTCCAGCCCCCACCCCTCCTGTGCTCTCCACCTTTCCCAGTGCTCTCTGCCCCCCCAGCACTCTCCAGCCCCACCCCCCAGCACTCTCCAGCTCCTCCCTGCTCTTTGTCCCTCCCCCGGAGCTCTCACAGACTGGGACATGGGGCAAAGGAGGGCCTGCAGACAGGGCTAGGGACCTCTCTCTCCCCCTTATCTTTTCTACCCTGTCACGCCTCTCTCTCCCCCTTACTCCCTCTCTCCACCTTCCCTCTCTCTCCCCCCTTCTCTCTCTTACCCCCTGTCACGCCACTCTCTCCCCTCTATCTCACTCTCTCCTCCTCACTCCCTCTCTTCCCCTTCCTCTCTCTCTCCCTCCCCCTCTCCCCCCCCACTCCCTCTCTTCCCCTTCCTCTTTCCACCTTCCCCCTCGCTTTCTCTCCTTCTCTATCCTTTCCTCCTCTTTCTCCCCTCCCTCTGTCACCTTCCTTTCTCTCACCACCTGTCTCTCTCTCTCACCACCCCTCTCTCCCACAACCCTTCTCTCTCTCCCTCACCCACCCTCTTTCTCACCTCCCTCTCTCTCACTCCCCTCCCCCTTTGTCCCCCTCCTCTCTGTTACCCCGTCTCTTTCTCTCTCTCTCTCTCACCACACTCCTTCTCTCTCTTACCCCTTCCCACCACTCCCTCCCTCTCCTTCATCTCTCTTCACCTCCCCCCTCTCTCTCTCCCCTCCTATCCTCTCTCCACCCACCTCTCTCTCTCCCCCTCCTCTTTCATCCTCCCCTATCCCTCTCTCCACACCTCTCTCTCCCCCTTCTCTCCATATCCCTCTCTCTTCCCCCTCTCTCCCCTCTCTCCCCCTCTTGCTCACCCTCTCTCTCCCCCTCTTGCTCACCCTCTCTCTCCCCCTTTCTCCCCCTCTTGCTCACCCTCTCTCCCCCCTCTCGCTCACCCCTTTTCGCTCCCCCTCTCTCTCTCCCCCTCTCACGCACACCCCCTCTCTCTCCCCCTCTCAGGCACACCCCCTCTCTCTCCCCCTCTCACGCACAATCTCTTGCTCCCCCTCTCTCTCCCCCTCCTTTCTTTCTCTCTCTCTCCCTCCTCCCTCTCCCCCCCTTTCTCTCCATTTCCCTCCCCTCTCTCTTCCTCCCCCCTCTCTCTCGCTCCCTCCCTCCCCCTCTCTCTCTCCCTCCCCCTCTCTCCCCCTGCGCTGTGCTGGGATCCCACACGCTACTTCCTCTGTGGATCTGGAATGACTCAGTGACATCCCCTCCCCAATCTCCTAAGACACAGGAAATTCTTAGAGGGGTTGCCACCTTGCTGGGTCCCAGATGTTTTATTGGCTGCATATGTCTGATGGATAAGGAGGGTGCCCTGGAAGTGGTGCTGATGAACTGTGTGCTAGATCCGTGCATCTTTTTGCAGCCATTTTTATTGCTTGAATTATTTTTCCCATTATGGGGGTGAGTGGGGCCTCATGTGTAAGTTTTGCCTAAGGCCTCGCAAAGCCTAGAGCCGCCTCTGCGTTACACAGGATAAGACATGCGCAGTAGTTATGAAGACGGTTACAGCTGATCAAGACAAGAAGCTTTGTTCATTGTTCTAAGTTAGCTAAAAGAATGTGAGAAAAAGATAAGGAAATGTGTGAGAAATGTCCATGTAGAAGAATCTCATACTAAGACAGATAATTGTGAAAGGGGTGTTCAAACTGTACATAATATAGACTGGAAGTTTGTGAATATTAAGATGGCTGACAGAAACAAGATGGGTGCTTAACATAACCTTTCAAGGAGCGCTCCTAATCTCAGTTTATTACCTGTATAAAAGACACCTGTCCACAGAAGCAATCAATCAATCAGATTCCAATCGCTCCACCATGGCCAAGACCAAAGAGCTGTCCAAGGATGTCAGGGACAAGATTGTAGACCTACACAAGGCTGGAATGGGCTACAAGACCATCGCCAAGCAGATTGGTGAGATGATGACAACAGTAAGTGTGATTTTATGCAAAGCATATTAAGGCCCTGGAGTGGCCTAGCCAGTCTGCAGACCTTAATCCCATAGAAAATATGTGGAGGGAGCTGAAGGTTCAAGTTACCAAATGTCAGCATCAAAACCTTAATGACTTGGAGAGGATCTGCAAGGAGGAGTGGGACAAAATCCCCCCTGAGATGTGTGCAAACCAAGTGGCCAACTACAAAAAACGTCTGACCTCTGTGATTACCAACAAGAGTTTTGCCAACAAGTACTAAGTCATGTTTTGCGAAAGGGTCAAATACTAATTTCACTCATTAAAATACAAATCAATTTATACATTTTTTTGATATGCGTTTTTCTGGATATTTTTGTTGTTATTCTGTCCCTCACAGTTAAAATAAACCTACAGTTAAAATGATAGACTGATCATTTCTTTGTCAGTGGGAAAACGTACAAAATCAGCAGGGGATCAAATACTATTTCCTTCACTGTACAGTAGCTGTCAGAGCACAGTGGTGCACCACAATACACATGCCGTGCATTGCACCCTGTGGTATGTAGGCAAAAAAGTTGTCTATTAGTTTGTCTATTAAAGAGGAGGTAAACCCTAATGGGTTTACTTCCTCTTTGTTTCCCTGTAAAGGTAATGCATAATGGACTACTATGCATCGCATAGTAGCCCATTATGTGTCACTTACCTGACACAGGAGCCAGCAAAGTCACCGATATCCCCTTGTGTACGGAGCCTCCACCTTGTTGGTGGGTCTTGCGGCTCCGGCGCCGCAATGACGTCACTCCCGCGCATGCACACGGGAGCCGCCACTCGCGGCATATCGCTGTTGAGAGCGGCGCACTCAGTGCGCCTACGTGCTGCTGTCTACGCATGCGCCGTGGACAGCGATGCCTGTCTTTTGGCAAATATCTCCTAAACCGTGTAGGTTCAGGAGATATTTCTTGGACCTACAGGTAAGCCGAGATTAAGGCTTACCTACAGGTCAAAGTGTTTTGTAAAGGTTTACAACCACTTTAAAGTGGTGTTGCCACCAAAAAAAAAAAAAATTGGCTTAAAAATCATAAAAAAAAGAAAAAAAAATTATTGAAAACAAATTTTTTTTACTCACCTCTAAATGCCTGTTGCTAGGGGGTCCCTCGTAGTCTGCCACCTTCAGTGCCCAGGCACTGACATCACTTCCCCTGGGCGCCGCACAGTCATCTGGGACCTGTCACATGTCCCAGATGACTGAGCGTCGAATCACGGCGCACAGCGCCGTTCGGGCATGCGCAGTGGGTGCCCGGCTGTGAAGCCACAGCCGGGTGCCCACATTAAGAATGCCAGCGCCGCGAGCGGAGCGGAGAACGAGGGGGGGCCTCGTTCCCCCGCATCGCTGGACCCTGGGACAGGTAAGTGTCCGATTATTAAAAGTCAGCAGCTGCAGTATTTGTAGCTGCTGACTTTAAAAAAAAAAAAAATTTGTGGGCCCTCCTCTTTAAGCTGTGCTAGCAGCCCATTCATAATTGTGAAAAATTTACTCATGCTAATCTTTCCATAAATGTCCTTGTTCAAACACTTCCTGCTATGGGGTGACCACTATATCCCAATTGTGCTCCTGCGTTGTCACCCTGCCCTGTGCCAGTGCTTTCATGCATTGCAAAGGCATCATCCGCTCTTGTCATGAAACTGGTCCAGAGCAATAATTTTCAGCTGATGCTTTAGAATATGCATGTGGACAGGAAATGGTTGAAAGATGCTACAGGACATCAGCAGAGCGGAGATACAAACAATGATGAAAAAACAATAGTTTATTGGACAAAAAATAATGGCAGTTGTTCATGATGCATAGGGGTTGATTTACTAAAGTCAAATAGACTGTGCACTTTGCAAAGTGCAGTTGCCCTCTGCAAGTGCAGTTTCTCCAGAGCTTAGTAAATTTGCACTTTGCAAAGAATACCCAATCACATGCAAGGAAAAAAAAAAAAAAAACATTTTTTGCTTGCACATGATCGGATGATGGAAGTAAGCAGGGTTTATGCTCATTTACTATGCTCAGAGGAGCAACTGCACTTTACAAAGTGCACAGTCTTTTTCCCTTTAGTAAATCAACCCCATAGGGTTCACTTTGCAAGAGCAGTTGCCCCAGAGCTTAGTAAATGAAAGGAAGCTCTGCTGACTTCTATCATCTAATTGTGTGCAAACAAATATGCTGTTTTTTTATTTTCCTTGCATGTGATTGGGTATTCTTTGCAAAGTGAAGCTTTACCTCATCTACTAAGCTCTGGAGCAACTGCACTTGCAAAGTGCACAGTCTATTTGCCTTTAGTGAATCAACTCCATTGCTCCTATTTTTAATTGGGGCTTCCAGATTTCGATAAGACGCCAACATCCATCAAGCCAGGGAAGAGGGGACATAAGAACAAGGTGCTTTGTCAGAGGTGTTCCTTCCCTATGTTGAGGGCATTTTGCCTTGTATAGGAGGGGTAAGGAGCACACTCCCTGCCCCTCCTTTCCTGGCCTACAGGTTGCATGCTTGGACAAGGGTCTGGTATGGAATTTGTGGGGCCCCACACTTTCATCTTGATATTGTGGGAGTACCCCCTTAAATTCCATGCTAGAACCAACAACATTATTTTTGGTTATTTTGTTTCTTAACCACTTAAGGACCGCCTCCTGCACATTTAGATCAGCAGAATAGCACGGCTGGGTACAAGCACGTACAGATACGTTGCTCTTTAAGAGCCCAGCCGTGGGTCGTGCGCACGCCGCCGGAGGCACACTCGCGACCCGGTCCTGAGCTCCGTGACCGTGGCCGTGGGACCCGCGGACCCGATCACTGCCGGTGTCCCGCGATCAGGTCACAGAGCTGAAGAACGGGGAGAGGTAAGTGTAAACAAACCTCTCCCCGTGCTTCCTATTGAGGCTGTCACTGATCGTCTGTGATGTCACATGCCACACGCCCCCCTACAGTAAAAAAAAACACATAGGACACACTTAACCCCTACACTGCCCCCTAGTGGTTAACCCCTTCACTGCCAGTGTCATTTACACAGGAATCAGTGCATTTAAATAGCACTGATTGCTGTATAAATGACAATGGTCCCAAAAATGTGTCAAAAATGTCCTATGTGTCCGCCGTTTCAGCTGTCTTCAGGACAGTCACATGACTCGCAACAGCTCTGATGGATGTCTTCTGCGGGAGGAGCCGTGATCTCCATCTGGCGTCAGCTGGGGAGATCACGTGGCCACTTGTCTCCTCCGCAGAAGCTCTATCTCATAGCTGTAAAGCGGCCGCGAGTCACGTGACCGGCCTGAAGACTGCTCTAAAGAGGTATTTAGAATGCTCGTTTTTACATAGGACTTGCCTAGTGTGGTATGCCAACCTCTAATAGAGGGGCTGACAGTGGCCATTGTAGGCTTTTATTTTTAATAGTAGTGGCGGGGCGGAGACAGAGACACAGACACAGCTGACAGGCAGGGAGGAGGGGTGAGGGGGAGAGAGGAGAGCAGGGCAGCGTATGATGGAGGAATGTACTTTGACCTCGATGATCAGGGCGGAGCAGCCCTGATTTTCGTGGTCAGAATAGAGAGGGCATACAGGAAGTGGATCATTCAGGTTTTTTTACAGTTTAGAGGGGGCAGATTACACAGCACAAGCGCTGTGCTGTGTAATCTGCTTTAAGGGACCAGGATCTGTATATTTAAATTTTTTGGGTTAACAAACACTTTAAAATGATCTACTTACAGGCCCGGACTGGCCATAGGGCACACAGGGCACTCGCCCGGTGGGCCGCCGGGCCACATGTGCTGGTATGGTCAAAGCAGCTGGGCTGCTCCGTGAGCCCGCGCCGCTCACCTGGCCTCTCCGCGGCCGGACAGTTCCGCCGTCAAGCCAGGGGGGCGAAAACTACAGGTCAGGTGATGTGTGATCATGACGCTGGAGGGGATCTGGAGGAGGCACCGGACCAGAAAAAAGGTAAGCTCCCTGTGCACCTGGATAGGAGAAACGGCGGGGTGGCTGGATAGAAGAATCTATCTCTCTATTCTACCCCTGCAGCCTCTTAAAGCCCGCTTCTTCTCCTCTCTCTCCCGCATGCATGCAGAGGCTGCAGGAGGAAGATGGGGAGATTGATTCTTCTATAGCCTCCCATCCATTTTGCTGCCCCTCCTGTGCTCTCCAACGCCCCAGTGCTCTCTGACCCCCCAAGTGCTCTCTGACCCCCCCCCAGTGCTCTCTGACCCCCTGGGCTCTCTGACCCCCCCCCCCCCCAGTGCTCTCTGACCCCCTGGGCTCTCAGGTCCCCCCCAAGTGCTCTCTGACCCCCCCTGGGCTCTCAGGTCCCCATGTGCTCTCCACCCCCCCAGTGCTCTCTGACCCCCCTGGGCTCTCAGGTCCCCCATGTGCTCTTCACCCCCCAGTGCTCTGACTTTCCCCCAGTGCTCCCCCTGCTCTCCAGCCCCCCTCCCAGTTTTCTCCAGCCCCCCCCAATGCTCTTTGCCTCCCCTGTACTTTCCAGTCCCCAGTGCTCTCCGCTCCCCCTAGTGCTCTCAGGCCCCCCACAATGTGCTCTCAGACTCCCCCCTGTGCTCTCAGCTCCTCCTCAGGCTCCCCCCAGTGCTCTCAGCTCCCCCCATGCTCTCCGACTCCCCCCATGCTCTCAGGCTCCCCCAGTGTTCTCAGGCTCCCCCCATGTGCTCTCCACCCCCCAGTGCTCTCTGACTTCACACCCAGTGCTATCCCCCCTGTGCTCTCCAGCCCCCCATGCTCTCAGACCCCCTCTACCTGTGCTCTCAGCTCCCCCACCCATTTTCTGTCCACCCCCCCAGTGCTCACTGACTTCCCCCAGTGCTCCCCCCTGTGCTCTCCGGCTCTCCATCCCCTGTGTTCTTAGCCCCCCCCTGTGCTCTCCAGCCCCTTGGTGCTCTCAGCTCCCCCCATGCTCTCAACTCCCCCCAGTGCTCACATCTCTCCCCCATGCTCTTCAGACCCCTAGTCCTATGCTCTCAGACTCCCCCCCAGTGCTCTCCGCCCCCGTGCTCCCAAGCGCCCCCTCTAGTACTCTACAGCCCCCCTAGTGCTCTACAGCCCCCCCCTGGGCTCTCTGCCCCTCGTGCTCTCCGCCCCCCATGCTCTTTCCCATTCCCCCTCGCCTCCATTAGGATTGAGATTGGGGACGGGGGCCAGTAAATATACCATGGGCCGCTCAGTCTAAAATGCCGGGGCCTATTTTTTCTCCCAGTCCGGGCCTGTCTACCTATTCTCTTTTATGATTACAAAGTAGTGATTGAGCTAAAGCCTTGTCATTTTACCTAGTCCGAAACCAAGTCATGATTTTACTACAGGCAAGAGAATAATTTTCTCAGACTCCCCTGCCTCAGTGATCAGTCCCAAGATAAGAGGCTGTAGCAGGGGCTAATCTGTGTCAGACATTTGTGAACACAGCTATGAACTACACCAACGCCAGTATTTAAATGAAGTAGGTGGTAACCCTAGATAAGGCCTGAACAGGGATAGCACTTTTCTTCAGGAAAGAGAAATTTAAAAGAGACTTTGTTCAAGGGAGTCGGGTGAGCTATGTGAGAGATAATAAATACCTGGAAGTTTTACAGTTACACATTACATAGTATTTATGCACTTTAATATTTTGTACACATGGGGGGGCGTGTCCAGATGTGAACCGAGGAAGACGTGCCGCTGTAGAGCTCCGTGTATCCTTGTTGCAATCCTCAACCATCCTCTACGCAGAACAACCTGGTGAGCCTACACCACTGCCCTGCCTGTTCTAGGACATCCCCAGCATCAGTCCCATCCTATATTTTGGAGCCCGGCGGCCCGGCTGCATAGATGCATGGCCGTGGCCTTCTACACTCAGCAGAGACCCGCCGCCATTTTGAGGCCTACGGAGCCTCCTGAATCCTCTTCGCTCGAGTGCCGCGATTCGCGGTACGAGCGATCACTCCATGCCGTGACTCCATGCATACACCCGCGGATCGCCGACATCTTGAGGTATACGAGGCCTGCTGTGTCCTCCTCAGCCGGGTGATGGGATCAGGGGAAAAACGGCCATCACACACTCCCCCCTCTGTGTCAACATCTCTGCAGGGGACAGGTAGTGAGAGCTGCATCTGGAGGCTGACAGCCAGCATCATTAGGCCTCAGTGGGGCTCAGCATTACACCAGCCACAGGTATCTGTCGCCACTGCATGTCAGTATTCCTATCTGCTGCCACAGATTCTTAAAGGGAACAAACCCACTATCCTGAATTTTATCCTGAATAATCTCAGATCGCTTGCTCATGCCCTCAAAGAGCAAAACAGCGACCAAAAAGGCGCTAGCACAGCCCACCCAGTGTCCCAGTGCCATTTTGAATCAATTCAAAGCGCTGTTAGAGGACATAGAACAGGCAGCGATTCCAACGGCCTCTCCACCTCCTCAAGCAAGCGATACCACTGTCATCCTTGCGGCCAAAGAACAGAGCAGAACTTCCTTATTGGTCCGCATTGATCACCTGGCTGAGGAATGTAACCTCATCAGGGCAGATTTGGACAAATTCAGGGGCAGACTTTCTGAGACTGAGTCGCAAATTTCCTCCACAGAGGACCTCACTGCCGCCATGATGATGCCCTTTACACATTACAGCGCACTGTCCAATCCCTGGTGGCTAAATCTGATGACGCGGAAAATCACCTTCGGAGGAATAATGTAAGGGCCCTGGGCCTCCCGGAGGGGGCGGAGGGGGACCGCCCCGCTGAGTTTGCAAAAGCATTCTTTAAGACACTTCTTAACCTGACCGAGGTCCCCCCAACCTATGTGGTGGAAAGGGCTCACAGAGTCCCAACCGGCCGGAGCACCCCTGGAGCTCCACCGAGGCCCTTCCTAGTGAGATTCCTCTATTATAGAGACCGAGACCGCATCCTCCGCGAGGCGCCCTACCCTTCGAGCACACAGTGGTGCATCTCTATCCTGACTTCTCTGCAGATTTACAAAGACGTTGCACATCCTTCACTGATGTCAGAAGACGACTCCGGGAACATGATATGAAGTACTCCATGCTATACACAAGTCGCCTACAAGTTCAGCATGGCGGTTCGGTAACGTTTTTTTAATCCCCCGACGAGGCGAACCCCTGGTTACTATCTTTGTAGTAATTCTTGAACTTACTCTCCAAGCTACAATCCTTGCTGATGTTTTTGTCCCAAAGTCCATTTGTTCCAGTTCCATGGCGGTTTGATTAACTCAGCACATTACTTACTTATCACTGGTTAACACTGTTCTGGATTTTCCTGTTCAGGGTGGGGAGGGGGAAATGGGGAGTTTTGCCATTCCCTTTCCTCATACATAAGCATCTGCAAACGTGCAGGCCTACTCAAACTTGGCCTCTGTTTTTTGCGCCATATGTACCCCCTCTCATGGGAACATCACAAATCCTGGGGGTAGGGAAGGGGCACTAACCAACAAGTTATCCATGTGAGCATCTAACAGGTATCTTTTGCGGAGTCGCTACAGACACGGACACTATGACTTCAGAAGATGGACTCTAGAACAGTTCTTTTGTACTCTTTTTTGCACTTTTTCTTTTTTTTCTACTGTTTCATTTTGACCTTTTCTATGGTCATGCCTTCCAGGACTTTTTTTGGACAAGGTTTGGGAAAAAGCTGCTTTTTGTTTTGGTTTGCTACACAGCAGCCGGGAGTTAATGGGGTTTGGGGACTTTTCTACTTAGCAGGTGCAGCTTTTCACATTAGACCTTCTGTTATACAAATGATATGGTGCACACATGGTCATACTTTGTTACCTCCCTTCGATACAGGTACACTATATAATATATGTTAAGTTAAAATGTGAAAATGGAGAATCAACGGTTAATGTGGTATCCTGGAATGTCCGAGGCTTAAATGACAAATTTCGCAGAGCCTTAATGTTCCAATATTTAAAGACGATCACACGCATGTGGTGTTTTTACAGGAGACAAATCTGGATGGAAGCAGGGTACTGGCATTACGTAGAGCCTGGACGATGTAATCCTGACTAGATAATTATCTGACTGTGTGATGATTGGGTGCACCATTGACCCCTGAAAAACAAAATGTTTTTTCATTTTATGTACAGTTATGAGCATGGAATGTGATAAAGGTAACAGTTGAAAGGCTGCACAAGGGTTAGGGGGGGGGGGGGGGGAGTGGGAGGGAGAGGGAGGGTGAGGGGGAAATTTTGGTACACCTTGTACTGTACTGTATGTGTTGTAAAAATGTTAATAAACAAAAATTTTCAAAAAAATATATTTTGTTAAAATGCAAATTATAACTAAGCAATTACATTTATAAATAACTTGGTTATACATTTCAGTATGTGGAAGATTTAGATTTGTGGGAAGTAATGCAATAAATGTAAATAATTGCTGACACTACTCTACATTCCCACTGGTTTGACAAAACACTTGGCATGAATTTAATTAACATTAAAGTATATCTAAGGCCTATTTGGTTTTACAGAGTAGACCCCTAATAGTTTTTTTTTTTTTACTATCTGTGTCTCACTGGGGAAATTTCCCTTAAATTTCTCTCCCTAATTCATAGGACGAAGTGAGAGGAAATCTGCAAAGTAATTGGAACACAGCTGTCACCAGATCAGATGACACCACTGTAAGATTTCCTCTGTATTCCTGTTCTAGTCAGGGCCAGATTAAGAACATCATGGGCCTGGTGCTAAGGATTTTGGTGGGGCCTTTTATAAACAATAAATAAATAAATAAAAATGCAAACAATTTTTTGTTATAACAAATTAAATTAAAGAGAGAGAGGGAGGTTGAGAGAGAAAGGGGATGAAAGAGGTGTGAGGGGTAAGGGAGGAGGATGAGAGAGAAAGGGGGATGAGAGAAAGAGGATGCACATGAGCATGCGTGGGAATGACATCAACGCAGCCCAGCCAAGGCAAGTGACCAAAGGCACAGACCCCGGAAGGAAGACCGGGTGAAGATGGAAGCGCCCGGGCCCCGCCGGATTGATCACAGCACAGCACTGGAGGGCTCAGTCTGACAATTTAAGTGTACCCTAATGTGCTAATATACTGTGAATACTTGTACATTATGGCATAACCTACCTCAGGGCCTCTAAAAAGTAGTAATGTTAGAAAGGTTTACTACCGCTTTAATATCACAGGAGCCTCTCATGGGGCCTCCTACTGACCCTGTGGCCCTTGGGTGCCTAAGTGCATATTTGCCAACATTTCAAAAATATTTTCAGGGAAACTTTTTTTACAAGTGGTATATTTAGAATAGCTGACATCCCCTATGTTCCTCTATACATCACAATAGTAATTACAAAATTAAATAAGTACTAATAATGGGACAGAACAAATATGAGGACTGATATTTCCTTTAGTTGAACTAACAAAAGTGTGCCCATTCTAGAGCTGGTAACATTGAGGATATTCAGTATAATTTTAAAGAACTGTTTTTGTGGGTAAGAGGCATAGGGGAGGAGTATGGATGGTATAAAAGTGGGAAGTATGTGCAGGTGAGGGAGAGGAATGTGGAGGGTCTAACGGTGGGCACTATGTACATGAGAGGAGTGCGGAGGGTATGGCAGAAGGCACTATGTACAGCAGAGGAGTGTGAAGAGTATGACAGTGGGCACTATGCACAGCAGAGGAGTGTGGAGGGTATGCCAGTTGGCAGTATGTACAGGAGAGGAGTGTGGGGGGGGTATGACAGAGGGTAGTTTGTACCGGAGAAGAGTGTGGAGGGTATGACAGTGGGCACTATGTATAAGATAAGAGTGTGAAGGGTATGACAGTGAGCAATATATACAGGAGAGGAGTGTGTAGGGTATGACAGTGGGCACTATGTACAGGAGAGAAGTGTGGAGATTAGGACAGTAAGCAGTAATTACAGGAGAGGAGTGTGGAGGGTATGACGGTGGGCACTATGTATAGGAGAGGAGTATGGATAGTATGACAGTGAGTAGTATGTACAGGAGAGGAGTGTGGAGGGTATGACAGTAGGCACTATGCACAGCAGAGGAGTGTGAAGGGTATGGCAGTGGGCACTATGTATAAGAGAGGAGGATGAAGTAATCTGGGAAGGAAAAATGTAAAGGTTTGTGGAAGGATGTTTAGGGACTGCGTAGTGGTTAAGTGGGCCATACATGGATTGAAATTACACCAATTAAGCAGAGACCAGCCATAGTGATGGGCACAGAAAGGCGGCAATGATGGGCACAGTGAGGCTGCATGGACTGGCACAGAGGCTGCATTGATGGGCACAGTGAGGCTGCATTTGATGGGCACTGGTGAGGCTGCATTGATCTCTTGTATCATGTCCGCAGTCTCTAACCATCTCTTGTACCATGTCTGCAGTCTCTGACCATTATTATTATTATTATTATTATTATTACAGGATTTATATAGCGCCAACAGTTTACGCAGCGCTTTACAATATAAAAAGGAGACGATACAGTTATAATACAATAAAGTACAAGAGGATTAAGAGGGCCCTGCTCAGAAGAGCTTACAATCTAAGCATACAATCTAAGCATACATCTCCTGTAACATGTCTACATTCTCTTAACATCTTTAGTATCATGTGCTCAGTCTCTAACCATCTCCTGTAATATGCCTGTAGCCTCTGACATCTCCTGTACCATGCCCGCAGCCTCTGACATCTCCTGTACCATGCCCGTAGCCTCTGACCATCTCCTGTACCATGCCCACAGCCTCTGACATCTTGACATCTCCTGTACTATGCCCACAGCCTCTAACCATCTCCTGTATCATGCCCACAGCCTCTGACATCTTGACATCTCCTGTACTATGCCCACAGCCTCTAACCATCTCCTGTATCATGCCCACAGCCTCTGACCATCTCCTGTAATATGCCCACAGCCTCTGACCATCTCCTGTAAATATGCCCGCAGCCTCTGACCATCTCCTGTAATATGCCCGCAGCCTCTGACCATCTCCTGTAATATGCCTGCAGCCTCTGACCATCATCTGATGCATGCTGACTGGTGTGTGTAATCCAGGCACTAAGGCTGCAACAATGGTGAGGCTACAATGAGGGCACAGTAAGGCTGCAATGGGGCATGGGGAGGCTGCAATGAGGGCACAGTAAGGTGGCAATGGGGGCATGGTGAGGCTGTAATGAGGGCACAGTAAGGCGGCAATGGGGGCATGGTGAGGCTGCAATGAGGGCACAGTAAGGCGGCAATGATGGGCACAGTAAGGCTGCAATGGGGGCATGGTGAGGCTGCAATGAGGACATAGTAAGGCTGTAATGAGGGCACAGTAAGGCGGCAATGGGGGCATGGTGAGGCTGCAATGAGGACACAGTAAGGTGGCAATGATGGGCGCAGTAATGCCGCAATGATGGGCATGGTGAGGCTGTAATGATGGGCATGTGAGGCTGCAATGATGGTAAAGCTGCAATAAGGGCACGGTAAGGCGGCAATAATGGGCACAGTACGGCTGCAATGAGGGCACGGTGATGCTGCAATTATGGGCACAGTAAGGTTGCAAGGATGGTGAGGCTGCAATGAGGGCACAGTAAGGTGGCAATGATGGGCACAGTAAGGCGGCAATGATGGGCACAGTAAGGCTGCAACGATGGGGAGGCTACAAAGAGGGCACGGTAAGGCTGCAATGATGGGCACTGTAAGGCTTCAATGAGGGCACGATGAGGCTGCAATGAGGGCACAGTAAGGCGGCAATGATGGGCACAGTAAGGCGTCGATGATGGGCACAGTAAGGCGGCAATGATGGGCACAGTAAGGTGGCAATGATGGGCACGGTGAGGCTGCAATGATGGGCACAGTGAGGCTGCAATGAGGGCACAGTAAGGCGGCAATGATGGGCACAGTAAGGCTGCAATGAGGACACAGTAAGGCAGCAATTATGGGCACAGTAAGGCGGCAATGATGGGCACGGTGAGGTTACAATGATGGGCACAGTAAGATCACAATGGGTGCACGGTAAGGCGGCAATGATGGGCACAGTGAGGCTGCAATGAGGGCACAGTGAGGCTGCAATGAGGGCACAGTAAGGCTGCAATGATGGGCACAGTAAGGCTGCAATGATGGGCATGGTGAGGCTGCAATGATGGGCATGTGAGGCTGCAATAGTGGGCACAGTAAGGCTGCAATGAGGGCACAGTGAGGCTGCAATGAGGGCACAGTAAGGCGACAATGATGGGCACAGTAAGGAAGCAGTGATGGGCATGTGAGGCTGCAATGAGGGCATGGTAAGGCTGCAATGATGGGCACAGTAAGGCTGCAATGATGGGCACAGTAAGGCGGCAATGGTGGGCACATTAAGGCGGCAATGAGGGCACAGTAAAGCTTCAATGATGGGCACAGTAAGGCTGCAATGAGGGCACGGTGAGGCGGCAATGATGGGCACAGTGAGGCGGCAATGATGGGCACGATGAGGCAGGAATGATGGGCATGTGAGGCTGCAATGATGGGCACAGTGAGGCTGCAATGATGGGCACGTTGAGGCTGCAATGATGGGAACAGTGAGGCGGCAATGATGGGCACAGTAAGGCGGCAATGATGGGCACAGTGAGGCTGCAGGGACTGGCACAGAGGCTGCATTGATGGGCACAGTGAGGCTGCATTTGATGGGCACTGGTGAGGCTGCATTGATCTCTTGTATCATGTCCGCAGTCTTTGACCATCTCTTGTACCATGTCTGCAGTCTCTGACCATCTCCTGTATCATGTCTACATTCTCTTAACATCTTTAGTATCATGTGCTCAGTCTCTAACCATCTCCTGTAATATGCCTGCAGCCTCTGACATCTCCTGTACCATGCCCGCAGCCTCTGACATCTTGACATCTCCTGTACTATGCCCACAGCCTCTGACCATCTCCTGCATCATGCCCACAGCCTCTGACCATCTCCTGTAATATGCCCACAGCCTCTGACCATCTCCTGTAATATGCCCACAGCCTCTGACCATCTCCTGTAATATGCCCGCAGCCTCTGACCATCTCCTGTAATATGCCTGCAGCCTCTGACCATCTCCTGTAATATGCCCGCAGCCTCTGACCAACTCCTGTACTATATCATGTCTGCAGTCTCTGAGGGAGTCTGGAGAGGAGACAAGAGTGGGAGCGCCGTCGGGATGGGGGTCATGGGAGAAATCAGACATGTGTGGACTGTGGAGAGGAGACTATTGGAAAACCAGAGCCACCAAGCTGGAGCCGACTGACTGATCCTTGCATGGTGCACCTGAGAGGAGGTCAGTGACAGTGCCGCCAGTTCAGTCCTAGGGGGGCTCACTGATGTAAGGGGGGAGTGAATACAATAATGTAAAGGTTTTCCCCTTATATCAGTAACCCCCCCCTCTTACCTTAATGTATTTTCTGCGGAAGGTGGTCTCCCCCCTCACATTCCCAAAGTCCCAGGTGTCCCCCTAGATGATTGCTTCACTTTTACTACTTTTAACTGAAATTTGCTGTTTTATATATATATATATACCTAGCCCTATGTGCTTTCATATCTGTCTTATCTATATATAATATGCTCTTCAAATGTGCTTTAAAATGAATGGTTTTCCCTTTCATGAACAAGAAAATAATGACGTTGGGCTGGTATAATAATGCTATGGGGCTGGTATGAAATTATTTCCAGGGCTGGTTTTTATTCCCAGTCTGGCCCTGCTCTTTGCTGTCCTCCCAGACATTATTGGGAGGGAGGGGGTGGTGCTTATAAGTAAATGTAAAAAAGAAGTTAAAATCTGTACGTAGATGCACATTAATCAATGTAAAGAGGTGTTTGGTGCACTTTAATTTGAGTACTCACACTACACAGACACACTCCATGGATACACTATAACATACTGCAATATAATGCGCCAAACGTACAGTGACGCACAGAACTATATGGCATTAAAACTGGCAGTAATGCACACAGAACTATATAGCGTTAAACTGGCAGTAACGCACACAAAACGATATGCCGTTAAAGTGGCAGTAACGCACACAAAACTATATGGCGTTAAACTGGTAGTAACGCACACAAAACTATATGCCGTTAAAGTGGCAGTAACACACACAGAACTATATAGCGTTAAACTGGCAGTAACGCACAAAACTATATAGCGTTAAACTGGCAGTAACGCACACAGAAGTAAATGGCGTTAAACTGGCAGTAACGCACAAAACTATATGGCCTTAAACTTGCAGTAACGCACAAAACTATATGGCGTTAAACTTGCAGTGACGCACACAGAACTATATGGCGTTTAAACTGGCAGTAACGCACGCAAAACTATATGGCGTTAAACAGTCAGTAATGCACACAGAACTATATTGCGTTAAACTGGCAGTAACGCATGCAAAACTATATGGCATTAAACTGGCAGTTACACACACAGAAGTAAATGGCGTTAAACTGGAAGTAACGCAATCAAATAGACGATGTTCAACCGTCACTACACTGACGCTATCTGAACTGTCCCTACTCTAGCTATACACTAATGTCAAGATTACTCACACGGTCTCACTACCAGTGTTGGTCATCTTACTTTAAAAAAGCAATTAGTTAAGTTACAAATTACTTCTCCCCAAAAAGTAATTGCGTTAGTAACTCAGTTACTACATTGGAAAAGTAATTAGTTACGCAGCAAAGTAACTGACTTTTTTTTTTTTATATATATTTTTTTGTTATATATCGTGTAACCAAGGGGCTGCTCTATTATTACTCTAACCAAGGGCAGATCTGTTATAGCGTGTAAACAAGGGGCGGGTCTATTATTATATCGTGTAAGGGGCAGATGGCTACAGAAGAGGGCTAATGTAAAATTAATGGGCAGAGCTCGCTATATAACAATAATAATAAATGCGCCCCTTGGTTACAGTAATACTAGACCCACCCCTTAGTTACACGATAGACGCCCCTTGCAGAGTAGCACGAGCATCGGGAGCGTGCAGCATCACCTCGTACAATTACATGTTAACTGCGCCTGCACGGTGTAGAGTTCACTCAGAGCTGTCCTTCGTACTGCGCAAGCTATGCGCCTGCGCAGTACAGGGGGTCCTTATCCGGCGGGGGAATTTTCGGCAGGACACCGGAATTACACTACTGCCATCTAGTGGCGGTAGATGTAATTGCGGTAACGCCGCCCAAGTAATGGGAACTGCGTTACCATGAGGGGAAGAGTAATCAGTTAGATTACTCGTTACCCTCTAAAGTAACTGCGTTAAGTAACTTTGTTTATTTTAACTCAGTTACTTACATCACTGCTCACTACACTACACTGAAACTATCTGAGCTGTCCCTACTCTAGCTGCACACTATGCAAAACTGAATGATGGTCCTCCTCACTACACTAGCCCTAGACTGACACTAAACTAATATTCTACACTGACAATTGAAGTAAATAGCACAGTATAGCACACTAACTAACTAATAGCACTAAACAAAGCTGGCGCCATCCCACCGCACTGCTCCCTCGGTTGGCCGATGACTGCAATGCAGGAAACCTCTAGAAATCCTGGGTGCTCTGGTCCATCCACACGCTGGTCCAGCTGACTGTGCCCTGGAACTCCTCAGAGGCCAAACGATTACGCTCCGCGCCTTACAGGCCGCAGTCTCCTGGTCACCCACAGACCTCACTACAGGCAGGTTTTGAATGGCATCCCAAGAGACCGAAAAATGGCTACGCTGTTCTTTTTATTCCTCCTCCAGGCATGCAGTGCAGTAACTTTTGCCTTGTGGGTCTGCAGCTTGGCATTGTGTGTTTAGTAGTTCCCAGACTGACTTAAGCACATGAGTCACTTCCTCATTAAACAATATCTCCCACAATGCTTTTCGGCTTTTTAGAAACCAAGTAAAAGTCTTAATCGCATAAAAGAGAAAGGACACTAGAGGGAGCCAAACTTTCATTTAAGAACAACTTATCATTAACATGGCAGCTTTGGTAGTAAAACCCCAGTGCTACATTTAGTTACACTTTAAATCAGGGGCGCCCAACCTTTTGAAGCACGAGGGCCACTTAAGTGACTTGGTAACCAGTCGCGGGCCACAATGAGCGGAGCAGGCGGATGGCAGGTCCGTGTTTGCTCTGCATATGCAGAGCGGACACAGACACAGCCCACTAAACTTTTTTTTTTTTGTTGCGGATTGGATTGGAGGTAGGACACAAGTTGGTTTACATCTGCCACTCCTTAGAGGTGAATGGAGGGTCTAATTGGGTTGGACTGACCGTGTGAAAGGGCCCCAAGGCTGCTTTCACACTGATGCACTGCGGTTTTTCCGGAAACCACGGGTGCAACGCAGTGTACCTGTTAAAAACAGTATTCTATTCTATTCTATCCCAGAGCAGGAGGTCGCGGGCCACATCAGAGGGCGCCGAATGCCACATGTGGCCCCCGGGCCACTGGTTGGGCACCCCTGCTTTAACTCTTAGGAACAATGGCCTGGCTATAACTTGGCAAAGCTCTTTGAGGACTTGTGGGTTTAATAAATCTGGTTTAGGGGATTAATTTGCATTATGTTTTTCTAAACTCTCAGCCTGTACATTTTTTCTTTATGTGCTATGGGTGATTACAGGCTGCATTCACACCTGAGCGTTTTCAGCTGAAAAAACGCTTGTGAAACGCCCAAAAAAACGCACAACAAGCAAAATCCCGTTCATTTCAATGGCACCTGTTAACATCTGAGCGTTTTGTCACCTGAAGCAAAATGCCTGAAAAACGCCTTAAGCTCAAAAAATAACATTACCTTCTTTGGAGCAGATTACAGGCGTTTTTCTGCTTTTTACATTGGTGACTTGTACAAAACACAGTAAAAATTGCGGCAAAATCACTGTAAAAACGCGTGACTTTGAAACGCTCATGTGTGAATGCAGCCAAAGCCCAGTCACCCAGTTTCTCCACAATCTTCATTCTATACACCACTTCCTAAGCCATCCTGCAGTGTAATAAATCAAAGTCACAGTTTCAACTAAGCAAAGCTTATATCATGCCCTGGGTACCAGACATTTTTCCCTGCTTGTTATCTTCTTGGGCACTGGTCCCCTCAGTGTCCTGAGTTCTTTTGCCTCTGCAGCCTATAAGACCCAGCCACAAGAAGAGTTGCAATGGGGGGTGTCCATATCACACAGGCACTAATATGGACACCTGAAGTGGGACCCCAGAAAGTAAACAGAAGAAGAGAGAAGGATCATCATGTGACCGTGGCTTCAGTTGAAGTGTAACTAAAGCCTGCACTCCTTACCTCTCCTTCAACAGTCTCAGGTCCCTCGTCAGCATCTTCTACCCAGCTGCGTCCAGGTGCTGGGTTGCAGCACATGGCATGTCTCCTGCAATAAAGACCCTGCCTGCTTGCTGTTTTTTTAAATGGAGATTTAGTTCCCCTTTAAGTAAAATGGGCATTTGGAAAGTTTTTCAGTGGTTAGTTAGAGATGGGTTGGTGGTAGGGTTCATACACAGCTTCTCTAGAAGATCACGCTAATGTGGCAAGCCCCACCACGAGTACTGCATTTCCACTTGCTTTGTTCTTGGACCTTGGATCCCTCCAGCTGTTTACCTGTGTTACCAGAACTATAGTAGGTCAGGATGCTTTAAGGGACATTGTCTATGAGCAGAATCTGATTATTTGGTAAAATATTGATTCTGTTAAAGTATGAGTTTCCAATTTTGCTATATGTGTTTTCTAAAATTACAGCACATTTCCCCTTTAAATTGTTGAACCAAAGTCAGATGCTGTACTTGGACTATGATACGGTACAGTGGACTGTTGTAAGAAAGGTACAAGGAAATATTTTGTGATTTGCTGTTTTCTACACAGAGGATTAAAATGACAGTTATAAAATGTAATAGTCTAAGAGGAAGAGTCTTGTCCTTGTCCAGAAAGTCTGATAGCAGAGCCTTCTCATTTTGTTTAAAGCTCATCGGTGTTGAAGATTGTCGTGGAAGCAGTTGAGGTATTTTGCAATACATAGAATTATTTCCAGCCAGCAATGAGGGACACCACTGGTGCCATGAGACTTCATAACAGACAAACTTTTTTATTTTTATTTTTATTTAGAATGTGTTCTAGTATGATGACTTATTCAACTGTGTATGTATTGTCCACGTATGTCTGTGTGTGTAGGAGCTTTTATCATTAGAGACTGATTAATTAAAGTAGATCTAAACCTAATCTCCAAAATCGGATATAAACTTTGTAGTTCCAAAAGTTGTTTTTGATCTTTAGAAACCTTCAGCTTTTATTTAGGGCCCAAACACATTTATACATTGCAGAAATTAGTGAGTTTTAGCATACACTATGGCAATGTGTATCAACACATGGGTCAATGTGTGGTGCTCTGCAGTTCAACACAATGTACAGTAAGGGAAAAAAGTATTTGATCCCCTGCTGATTTTGTATGTGTGCACACTGACAAAGAAATGATCAGTCTATAATTTTCATGGAAGGTTTATTTTAACAGTGAGAGATAGAATAACAACAAAAAATATCCAGAACAACGCATTTCAAAAATGTTATAAATTGATTTGCCCTTTATTGAGTGAAATAAGTATTTGATCCCCTATTAATCAGCAAGATTTCTGGCTCCCAGGTGTCTTCTATACAGGTAACAAGCTGAGATTAGGAGCACTCTTTTAAAGGCAGTGCTCCTAATCTCAGTTTATTACCTGTATAAAAGACACCTGTCCACAGAAGCAATCAATCAATCAGATTCCAATCTCTCCACCATGGCCAAGACCAAAGAGCTGTCCAAGGATGTCAAGGACAAGATTGTAGACCTACACAAGGCTGGAATGGGCTACAAGACCATCGCCAAGCAGCTTGGTGAGATGATGACAAAAATTAGTGTGATTTTGTGCAAAGCATATTAAGGTACTGGAGTGGCCTAGCCAGTCTGCAGACCTTAATACCATAGAAAATATGTGGATACGTCAGCATCGAAACCTTAAAGTGGAAGTAAACCCCCCTATCGTTTTCAGCCAAGGAGGCTGCCATCTTTGCCTCTGTTTAATCTTCAACTGCCACAGTGCTGCACATGTGATCCGTTATGACACCAGCCATTGGATGGTTTGACTGTTTGGTTGAGAGCACAGCCAATGTGCAGTTAGCATTCCCGGCATGCCTTTTTTTTTTAAACTGTTAAATCGATGGGTTTACTTCAGCTTCAATGACTTGGAGAGGATCTGCAAAGAGGAGTGGGACAAAATCCCTCCTGAGATGTGTGCAAACCTGGAGGCCAACTACAAAAAACATCTGACCTCTGTGATTGCCAACAAGAGTTTTGCCACCAAGTACTAAGTCATGTTTTGCGAAAGGGTCAAATACTAATTTCACTCATTAAAATACAAATCAATTTATACATTTTTTTGAAATGTGTTTTTTTGGATATTTTTTGTTGTTATTCTGTCTCTCACTGTTAAAATAAACCTACCATTAAAATGATAGACTGATCATTTCTTTGTCAGTGGGCAAATGTACAAAATCAGCAGGGGATCAAATACTATTTACAGTAGCTGTCAGCGCACAGTGGTGCACCACAATACACATGCCGTGCACTGCACCCTGTGGTATGTAGGCAAAAAAGTTGTCTATTAGTTTGTCTATTAAGCACTTTCAGACCGGACCATTTTGCTGGCTTAAGACCAGAGCACTTTTTGCGATTCGGCACTGCGTCGCTTTAACTGACAATTGCGTGGTCGTGCGACGTGGCTCCCAAAGAAAATTGACGTCCTTTTTTTCCCACAAATTGAGCTTTCTTTTGGTGGTATTTGATCACCTCTGCGGTTTTTTATTTTTTGCGCTATAAACAAAAAAAGAGTGCCAATTTTTTTACTTTTTGCTATAATAAATATCCCCCAAAAATATATAAAACATTTTTTTTCCTCAGTTTAGGCCGATACGTATTCTTCTACATATTTTTGGTAAAAAAAAAAATCGCAATAAGCGATTGTTGATTGTTTTGCGCAAAAGTTATAGCGTTTCCAAAATAGGGATAGTTTTATAGCATTTTTATTAATCATTTTTTTTTTACTAGTAATGGCGGCGATCGTCGATTTTTATTGTGACTGCGACATTATGGCGGACACATCGGACATTTTTGACACATTTTTGGGACCATTGTCATTTATACAGCAATCAGTGCTATACAAATGCACTGATTCCTGTGTAAATGACACTGGGAGTGAAGGGGTTAACCAGGGGGTGGCAGTGTAGGGGTTAGGTGTGTCCTAGGGGCGTGTTACTAACTGTGGGGGCGTGGCTGTGTGTTACTGATCAATGATCTCTGTTCCAATCACAGGGAGCAGAGATCAGTGTCACTTGTTGCTAGGCAGAACGGGGAGATGCTGTTTACTTCCGCATCTCCCCGTTCGTCCTCCCCGTGAGACGATCGCGGGACCCTCGACCAGACTCACAGGGGTCCTGACCGGCGGCGCGCACGCAATGGCACGGGGGCATATTCAAAGGGATGTACCTGTACGCCCTTATGCCTGTCCATGCCATTCTGCCGACGTATGTGTGTGTGCGCCGGTCGGGAAGCGGTTAAGGTGTACTAGCAGCCCATTCATAATTGTGAAAAATGTACTCATGGTAATCTTGCCATAAATGTCCTTGTTCAGACACTTCCTGCTATGGGGTGATCACTATATCCCAATTGTGCTCCTGCGTTGTCACCCTGCCATGTGCCAGTGCTTTCATGCATTGCAAAGGCATTATCCGATCTTGTCAGGCTGATGATCGATGATCATTTTCAGCTGATGCTGAAGGTGGGAGTAGAGGGCGTAATGGAGGAATTTCTAGGGAATCTGGAGATACCCTCCATTACGCTAGAGGAAAGAGAGGAACTGGAAACCCCAATAACCCTTATAGAACTTCAACAAGCAGTAGTTAGCATGGCAAACCAAAAATCCCCACGGCCCTGATGGGCTCCCGATAGAGGTATATAAGTATTATGGAGGAATTCTACTCCCGGAGTTGTTAAAAGCATTGGAGGGCACGACTAGGGAGGGGCGATTGCCCGCCTCGATGTTAGAGGAAACTATTATAGTTTTGCAGAAAGAAGGGAAGGACCCATTAGATGTTGCTGCATATAGGCCAATCTCTCTTCTATGTTCTGATGCCAAGATTTTGGCTAAGGTTCTGGCAGCTAGGTTGAATAGAATTATCTCAAGAGTGATCCACCCAGATCAGGCGGGCTTTATAGCTAACAGATCTACAAGCACTAATATTAGAAGGGCATTCCTAAACCTACAGAGTCCAACGGAGAATAAGGGACCAAGAGCCGCTTTGTCACTGGATGTGACTAAAGCGTTTGACAGCGTGTAGTGGGGATATATATGGAGAGTGTTGGGGAAGTTTGGTATTGGTTCCTCCTTCACCGGCTGGATAAAGATGCTGTATGATAGGCCTAGTGCCAGACTAAAAATGAATAATGAATTCTCAGATAAGATAGAATTGGAGAGGGGGACGAGACAGGGCTGCCCATTGTCAGCCCTGCTCTTTGCCCTAGCAATGGATCCTCTGGCTATTGCTATAAGAACAAGCTCTGAGATAAATGGTTTCCAGAGGAAGATGGGAGAAGAAAAAAAAATGCGTTATACGCGGATGATGTCCTGCTTTTTCTGGGAGATAGGGGTCAATCATTAACAAAAGCAATGAACATAGTGGAGGAATTTGGTAGCTTTACAGGGTTAGAGATAAACTGGGAGAAATCTGAGCTTTTACCAATAGACCCCATTAGCGATTTAATAATACCAGGAATGCCCCAGTTGGCGGTAGTGGATTCCCTGAAATATCTGGGAATAGTCCTGACGAAAGACCCTAATCAATTTATAAGCAAAAATCTTATACCATTATTGGCCAAATTCAAACCAAAAAACATTATTTGGAAGCGGTTTCCATTGTCGGTAGCAGGAAGATGTGGTCTAATAAAAATGATTTGGATGCCACAACTGCTGTACATACTGCATAATTCCCCAGTGTGGATATGCAGGAAATGGTTCCAAAAAATTGAGACCCTTTTTAGGGAATTAATATGGAAGGGGGGACAAGCCAGGATTCGACTCCGTACTCTGCAGCTCCCTGTAGGGGAAGGGGGCTTTGCGGTGCCCCACCCAGAACGCTATTTTTGGTCATCCCAGCTGCAGCAGCTAATGGGATGTGGCGTTCCGGAGGGAGGTACCCCCAATGGAAGAATAACATTAATGGGTGCCTTACATAACACAATAATTGAAGCACTAGAGGCAGACTCTTTCTGATATAGATACCCTACAATAAAAATGATAATTAAAATATTGAAAATAGTTAAAAAAACAGGTGAGATATAATGGCATGACTGATTACACCCCTCTTTGGAATAATAGTAATCTTAAAGAAGTTCTACGGATAGGAAAAGTCAGAGAGTGGGAAAAACAGGGCTTATCTACAGATAGGGCATGCCCTTGTAGCTCAATATTCAAAACAACCTTTGGTATGGAAAAAAACACCACTCTTTCAAAACATACTCCAGGTAGGCTCCACTAAAGAGTTAATATCGGAAATATATGGGCAAATAAGTCAAGAAGCCAACACTGGGGGGAAACTCCAAACTGAAAGAGCAAGTTGGGAAGAAGACATAGGAGTAATAACATGGGAGCAGTGGAGGAGAATCTTAGAGATGGGTTTGATGGTATCAGTCTCCCCCCCACAGAGGATATCTCACCTGATGTTGGTAAATAGAGCCTACTACACTCCCAAGCGATTATTTAAATTTGGTAGGAGATCTGATGATAAGTGCCCCAGATGCCAAGGGAGGGGTGATCTCATGTATATGTTGTGGAGATGCCCCAAACTGTTCCGATACTGGGAGGGAGTGATCAACATCATGAGAGATATATTCGGGACCACATTGAAGATAAGGGCTAAAGTATGTATACTGGAGTATAGCAGGGAAAGGGGAGAGAGGAAAAGTACTACAATAACAATCTTGAGATGCCTGTTTCAAGCTAGGAAAATTATCGCAATTAAATGGCAATCGAAGGATCCCCCTACAGTAAGAAAGTGGATTAGGACAGTAAATGAGACCCTTTGTAGAGAAAGAGCAGTGTACATAAAGAGAGGTAATCTTAAGGAGTTTGATAGGATGTGGCACCTCTGGCTGGCAAAAATGGGCCCCCCGAATAAAGCGTAAAAGGCATAACAACACTGGAGAAATATCTAGCATAGAAAAAAAATTAGGAAAAGGAAATACTGGATTAAATGGAAGGAAAGTGACAGGAAAAGTGAAAAAAGGAAAATAAAATAAAAAATCAATAAGGTAAAATACATGAAACCTAGGGGGGAAAAAAATAAATAAAAAATAAAAATAAAATCTGTTAATATGCATATAGGAGCTTATGTATGAACACACTTGAAAAGAGAGGAAGTATTAGGGAACAAAGTCAACTATATAGCAGTAGGAAGTGGGGAAGATGGTTAATCGTTTTTCTGCCCTTTCTTCTTTCGTCTTTCTTCTAGTATAATATGTTTCCAGGATTGTTTAATTTGTCTCCTCATGTAGATAAGAGAATGTTTACTCGCTTTTTTATACTGGAGTGTTAAATTTTTTTGTAAAATGAGTAAAGACTAAATAAAAATAAATAAATACACTTCGTGCAATCAGCATCAGGCGATGACTGCCTGGGTCTGGTGACTGGCTAGGTACCCCACTGCTGGGGTTAGGCAACTGACTAGGTATCCTGTTGGCCAAATTCTCAGAGACGTATGACCCTTGATCCCTCAAGGCAGTAGGCATCCCAATGCTGGGGTACCATGGGTCATCCACAAACTTAGCCCTGGGGTCATGTGACAACACTGGAACTCTGACACCGGAATGTCTGGTTACAACTGTGTAGCTTGCCTGGTTTCCAGGATGTGTTTCACACATCAACAGCCATCTAGGTTTCCCCAAGGCACTAGTTCACCGACCCAGGTTCCCTAATGCACCTGGAGTTCTGGCAATCCCATCCGGGTCATGGCAAGGAGCTCACCACTACCAAGGTCGTGAAGGCGAACGTAGCTACCAGTTGTGAAGGGTATGTTCGGACCATCAGGATTTGGCGCAACATACTGTAAGAGGGACCCAACCGAGGCAAATGAAAATAGAGTCTCAGGCCAATCAGCTAACCCATACAAGGTACGTGAGGACACAGAGGTGTCAGACCCAACGGCAGATGGAATCCTACCCATGGCAGGACAATCCAGCTGAGCAGCAGGCATAGAGTAAATTAAAGCTAGCTGGGCAGAAGGTACAAATTCAGTAGAACCCAGGTGGGCAGTATGTAGAGGACCATCAAGGGTGGACTGGACATCGGGCACCAGATCACCAGGCTGGGCAGCAGGCACTGGATGAGCAGACTGGGCAGCAGGCACTGGATCAGAAGGCTAGGAGCAGGCACAGAACCCTCATTCTGAGCAGAAGGCACAGGATCCTCAGGCTGGGCAGCAGGCACAGGACCAGCAGGCTGGGCAGTAGACACAGGACCATCAGGCTGGACAGCAGGCACAGGACCATCAGGCTGGGCAGTAGGCAGAGGAACATTAGGCTGGGCAGCAGGCAGAGGACCATCAAGGTCAGGCTTCAGCAGATCGGCTGGCGTGGAAGCAGACTGGAGCAGTTCAGCTAGCGTGGAAGCAGACTGGAGCAGTTCAGCTAGCGTGGAAGCAGACTGGAGCAGATCGTCTGGCGTGGAAGCAGACTGGAGCAGATCGTCTGGCATGGAAGCAGACTGGAGCAGATCGTCTGGCGTGGAAGCAGACTGGAACAGATCGGCTGGCGTGGAGGCAGACTGGAGCAGATCGGCTGGTGTGGAGGCAGACTTGGATAGTGGCAGGATTGTGCGAGCTGGGAAAAACTTCCATTTCTTTTTGGGTTTAGTCACTGAGGTTCTGCATGTGAACGCAGTACTGTGAGCAGGGTGTGCAGCTGATGGAAGAGAAGAGCTGAGGGATGGTGATAGAGAGGGAGCAGTTGCTAAGGGGATTTTTTTGTGGGATTGCCGCAGGCAGCGGAGAAGAGGTAATCTTCAATGGATTAAAGGCAGGGTAGGTGCAGCAAGTGGAAACAGGGTACTGATATATACCATATTTATCGGCGTATAACACGCACCCCAAGTTTAGAAGGGCATTTTAAGGAAAAAAAGTTTTAGGAGAGAAGTTTAGGGAAAAAAAAACGTACATTTAAGCGTCATTTGCAGCTTGCCCAGCGTCATTTGTAGCTTGCCCAGTGTCATTTGCAGCTTGCCAGCGTCATTTGCAGCCTTGCCCACGTTTACATTTCCCGCCGCCGAGACAGACCGCGCGAGTCGCTCGCTATTTTTTTCATTTTTTGGGAGGGGGGGGGGGGGGGGATTGGCGTATAACACGCACCCACGACTTTCCCCCGATTTTGAGGGGGAAAAAGTGCGTGTTATACGCCGATAAATACGGTAGTTGGTAGAAGGGTATACTGGGCTGAAACTGTGGTTGCTGTGGGTGATGAGAGAGATAAGAGAGTGGAATATATTTGACCATGCTTGTAGTAATGGCTGAACAAAATTCAGTTTATACTCTGCTTGTCTGACAAGAGACTGCACTGCATTAATACACTCCACTAGCACCTGTTGGGAACACACTGAATAGTGCTCATAGTGCTGAATAGTGCTCAAAGAAATAAACCGTAAATCGTAACAGAGCCAGGGTCATACACTGGAGGTCAGCAAAGGGAGTCGGGAATGCGACTGGACTGGGAGAGGGTAACGGGAGACGGAGTAAGCAGGAAGGAAGCGATCAGGTTGCAGGGTCGGGATCAGGGCCCAGGAACAGGGAACAGAGAACAGGAAACAGGCTGCAGGCTGCAGAAACACTGGAACACAGGTCAGGGGCACATGGAGACAATACCAAGGCAGTGAGGAAGAGCATGTACAGGGTTTAAATTCCCTTCCTGCAATCAGCATTAGGTTATGACTGATTACATGAGAGGATGTCAGCTCCTGACTGCTGAGAGACACCTGCTGGTGGACACTGGAACTGCAGCCTATAAATCTGGGCACCACAGTGCCACCAGCAGGTAAACTCTTCCCTGACAATGTCATTTGGAATATGATTATTCAAAGTATACACATAGGGATAGATACAGTGGTGTGAAAAAGTGTTTGCCCCCTTCCTCATTTCCTGTTCCTTTGCATGTTTGTCACACTTAAGTGTTTCGGAACATCAAACCAATTTAAACAATAGTCAAGGACAACACAAGTAAACACAAAATGCAATTTGTAAATGAAGGTGTTTATTATTAAAGGTGAAAAAAAATCCAAACCATCATGGCCCTCTGTGGTTTAGGGGGGGGGTGGCCCCCTAAACCTAATAACTGGTTGGGCCACCCTTAGCAGCAACAACTGCAACCAAGCGTTTGTGATAACGTGCAATGAGGCTTTTACAGCGTCCTGGAGGAATTTTGGCCCACTCATCTTTGCAGAATTGTCCTAATTCAGTTACATTAGAGGGTTTTCGAGCATGAACGGCCTTTTTAAGGTCATACCACAACATCTCAATAGGATTCAGGTCAGGACTTTGGCTAGGCCACTCCAAAGTCTTCATTTTGTTTTTCTTCAGCCATTCGGTGGTGGACTTGCTGGTGTGTTTAGGATCATTGTCCTGCTGCAGAACCCAAGTTCGTTTCAGCTTGAGTACACGAACAGATGGTCGGACATTCTCCTTCAGGACCTCTTGGTAGACAGCAGAATTCATAGTTCCTTTTATCACGGCAAGTCTTCCAGGTCCTGAAGCAGCAAAACAGCCCCAGACCATCACACTACCACCACCATATTTTACTGTTGGTATAATGTTCTTTTTCTGAAATGCAGTGTTCCTTCTACGCCAGATATACTTGGACACACACCTTCCAAAGAGTTCCACTTTTGTCTCATCGGTCCACAGAATGTTGTCCCAAAAGTCTTGGGGATCATCAAGATGTGTTGTGGAGAAATTGAGACGAGCTTTGATGTTCTTTTTGCTCAGCAGTGGTTTTCTCCTTGGAACTCTGCCATGCAGGCCATTTTTGCCCAGTCTTTTCCTGATGGTGGAGGCATGAACGCTGACCTTAACTGAGGCAAGTGAGGCCTGCAGTTCCTTGGACGTTGTTGTGGGGTCTTTTGTGACCTCTTGGATGAGTCGTCGCTGCGCTCTTGGGGTAATTTTGGACGGCCGGCCACTCCTGGGAAGGTTCACCACTGTTCCATGTCTTCGCCATTTGTGGATAATGGCTCTCACTGTGGTTCGCTGGATTCCCAAAGCTTTGGAAATGGCTTTATAACCCTTTCCAGACTGATAGATCTCAATTACTTTCTTTCTCAATTGTTCCTGAATTTCTTTGGGTCTCGGCATCATGTGTAGCTTTTAAGGATCTTCTGGTGGACCTTACTGTGTCAAGCAGCTCCTATTTAAGTGATGCCTTGATTGTGAACAGGTGTGGCAATAATCAGGCCTGGGTGTGGCTAGAGAAATTGAACTCAGGTGTGGACAACCACAGTTATAGTATGTTTTAACAAGGGGGGCAATCACTTTTTCACACAGGGCCATGATGGTTTGGATTTTTTTTCACCTTTAATAATAAACACCTTCATTTACAAATTGCATTTTGTGTTTACTTGTGTTGTCCTTGACTATTGTTTTAAATTGGTTTGATGTTCCGAAACACTTAAGTGTGACAAACATGCAAAGGAACAGGAAATGAGGAAGGGGGCAAACACTTTTTCACACCACTGTATGCTGTGTACATGTAACTGTGTATTTATGTTTTTTCCAGCATGGGAGGGGATCTGATCTCATTGCCTGGCCCAGTCTATTAGCAGACATTCGGGCGCCCCTGATAGACAGGGATGATGTCAGCAAGAGCAGTTTGGCCGCATCCATTGTTTGCCATAGCGCGCTGCATTACCACTCTCCCTGGGGCACCCAAAGATGTCCCAGGTCTTTTATAATCCTACAGTGTATACTATGAGAAAAAATGTGCCCAGTGCCACTAAAGTACTAAACACTGCCTATTTTCAGGCCATTTACCCCTCTCACACACCTATCAAATTAGGACTTGCGACTGTGTTTGTACAGCTGTTGCGTCCCCATATCGTAACATAGGCTGCCTGCACACAGCTTCAACCACATTTGATTCAGCAGGAATTTTGTAAGTTATGCTGTCCCGTAATAATGATTTTAGTGTATTCTGTGTGGAAATATCATTTTAATATGTTTGGGTGGGGTAGGTGTACAGTCAGGTATGCTGTACGGGGCATCATGATTTCTAACAGCAGACCGTTATCGTTCGGTAAGGGCTGATGATAGAAGAGCTCTGATTGGGAATGGGGAAGGCTATGATGGGGAAGACTGGTGACAGCACTCTAAAGAGAGGGACACTGATGAGTGGGAATACTGATGAGGGGGATACTGGTGACAGGACTCTGATGAAGGGGTCACAGGTAAGGACTTTGATGAGGGAATTCTAATGGTGGGGACTCTAATGGGAGTGCTGTGATGAGGGGGGCACTGATCAGAGGGCTCTGGTGAGGGGGGCACTGATCAGAGGGCTCTGGTGAGGGGGGCACTGATCAGGAGACACTGATGGGGGCTCTAAAGAAAAGGGCACAGATGGGGGGCTTTGATCAGGGGGGTACTGATGGGGGGGGGGGGGCTCTGGGACACTGATGGGGGGCTCTGATGAGGTGGACTATGATGTGAAGGGGGCTCTGATGGGGACTATGATGTAAAGGAAGGCTCTGATGGATGAGGACTATGATGTAAAGCAGTGTTTCTCAACTCCAGTCCTCAAGGCGCCCCAACAGGCCATGTTTTCAGGATTTCCCTCAGATGAAATGGCTGTGGTAATTACTAAGGCAATGAAACTGATCAAATAACCTGTGCAAAATAATGGATAGCCTGAAAACATGACCTGTTGGTGCGCCTTGAGGACTGGAGTTGAAAAACACTGATGTAAAGGAAGGCTTTGATGGAGACTATTATGTGAAGGGAGGCTTTGTAGTAACTCTAGCAATAAACTGTCCTAACTGTCCTCTTCTCTTTCTACAAACAGGAAGAGGAAGTGATGACACAGGATGTGGTATGAATCTGTGCATAAACAAAATGGCCATAAAAATAATGATGGAAAAACATAAAACCTCAATGAACCGAGCATAAAAACTGATCTAAACTCAACGCTCTGCAAGTGAAATCTGCATTTTTTTTCCATCATTTTTTCTGCACGCATGGTTTGAATGAGGCTTTAATAGCAAACTATTGCTGGCTATCAACAACAATAGAACACCATAACAGTGATATGTTGCTGCAAGGAAAAGCAGGACAGTGTGGCATCAGCTCTACCCTAGCCTTCAAACAGTTTGACGTCATATTACTTCCTCTGTAAACACAATGCACACTTCTGTATTGTGTATACAGTGCTCTGCAACTAAGAGCTCCTATGGTACATTCTTTAGCAGGAATAAAAGCCCAGTAGCTAAATTAAACCACTGGCACTAGTTCCAGATCTAATTTGAGGCGTGGAGCACAATGTGTACAAGTTGGGCACCAGGAATATAAGGTCTCCTCAATTTGTTGTCCATGTTATTACTACACAGCCTGAGGTATCAGAAAATAGGATAGCATAAGAGCATCCAGTACCCAGATGTGTGAACCCTGAAAGCTTTTTATCACAACTGCAGTTATAAGTCTATGGCTCTACAGTATTTATGATTTTCATTCCCCCATCCTGTGCTTGCATATATTGAAATTCATGTACTTGCTTTGATAACATAAACATTGTCCTTTTCATAGATTGAAAGGGAAAATAATATGGCCTATCAAGGAGAAACACATGAAGAAGGATGTGCAGATAGCATGGCCTATGAAGGAGAATCACATGAATATGTAGATCGTCAGCAACATTCTCAAGTGGAGATGGAGAATAATGAAGAGGATGATATTGGATGCTGCTGTTCTCTGATATTATGTATTATATGCTGTCCCTTTCTGCCTTTCTTTGCCTGCTATCAGTGCATAAAAGGTCAGTGTTTGATAAAGTAAGGTTTTATTCGATGTCTGCCATACATTATAATTAAATTGGAAGTTTTTTTGAAAAGTGTGGAAGAGGGTCCTTTATCAGATTTTCAGTGCTGGCTGTATCCTTGCTGGAGAGATTTCCCTGTGCCAAGGAGGAGAACAAGCATTATGCATGCCCAGTACATCCAGATATCGCCTGGTTACTGTGACAGCATGGGCGTCAGTAGAACTTTTTTCAGGGGGGGGGGGCATAATTTTATGAACACCCATGCCTATGGCTCTAATCGGGTGCTTCACCTGAAAAGGGTCCCAGCACCTGAATAGGGGTTGGTAGCGGCGGCGGCCATAGATAGATTTATGCAATGCATGAATCTATCTATAGGTGACAGAGGGGTGGCAGGAGAAAGGGGGCGGCACTCCTGTGCATTAATGCACGGGGCGATATTGTGTTCTGGTCATATTTTGATCTTGATGAAAACAGCTATACAGTCTGTATAGCTGTTTTCATCAAGATCAAAATGTGTATAGCTGTTTTCATCAAGATCAAAATATGGCCACAACAGATGTATTGCAATACAAAAACATGTACATCAGTGTTGCCAACCTACCAGATTGAAATTTACTGGCACGACACCCAAAATTTACTGGCAAAGCCACATTTTTACTGGCACTTTACAAAAGTTACAAAATTACAGTATTAAGTGCAAATTTCAGTATTTAGGCTACAAACAAGTACACTATCTGAATAGCAATGCAATTTAAGGTAGATATTAAAGGTAAAACATATTTCTGTTATTTTCAATATAAAAATAGTCCATCAGAGTTTGTTCACCATCACCTCCTGCAGTGCCCCCATCACCACCAGCTCCTCCTGTCACCTCCTGCCCCAACCATCACCTCCTGCCCCCACCAGCTCCTCCTGCCACCGTCACCTGCTGCCCCAACCAGCTCCTGCCATCACCAGCCCCCTCCGGCTCCTGCCACCATCACCGGCTCCTGCCACCATCACCGGCTCTTGCCACCACCAGCTCTGGCCACAAGCTCCTCCGCCCCCACCAGATCCTGCCACAAGCTCCTCCTGCCCCCACCAGCTCCTGCCACCATCACCAGCTCCTCCTGCCACCGCCTGCCCCCACCAGCTCCTGCCACCTCCTGCCACCTCCTGCCATCATCACCAGCTCCTGCCACAAGCTCCTTCTGCCCCCACCAGCTCCTGCCACCACCATCCACCAGCACCTGCCATAAGCTCCTTCTGCCCCCACCAGCTCCTGCAACAAGCTCCTCCTGCCCCCATCAGCTCCTGCCACAAGCTCCTCCTGCCCCCACCAACTCCTTCCACCTCCTGCCCCCACCAACTCTGGCCACCAGCTCCTCCCGTCACCTCCTGCCCCCACTACCATCACCAGCTCCTGTCACCGCCAGCTCCTCCTGTCACCTCCTGCCCCCACCACCATGACCTGTCACCGCCAGCTCCTCCTGTCACCTCCTGCCCCCACCACCATGACCTGTCACCGCCAGCTCCTCCTGTCACTGCCAGCTCCTCCTGTTACCGCCAGCTTCTCCTGTCACCACCACCATCACCAGCTCCTGTCACCACCAGCTCCTCCTGTTACCGCCAGCTCCTCCTGTCACCGCCAGCTTCTCCTGTCACCACCACCATCACCAGCTCCTGTCACCGCCAGCTTCTCCTGTCACCGCCAGCTCCTCCTGTCACCGCCACCATCACCAGCTCCTGTCACCGCCAGCTCCTCCTGTCACCGCCAGCTCCTCCTGTCACCACCACCACCATCACCAGCTCCTGTCACCGCCAGCTCCTCCTGTCACCGCCAGCTTCTCCTGTCACTGCCAGCATCACCAGCTCCTGTCACCTCCAGCTTCTCCTGTCACCACCAGCTCCTGCCTCCACCACCATCATCAGCTCCTGTCACCGCCAGCTCCTCCTGCCCCCACCACCAGCTTCTGCCCCCACCAGCTCCTCCTGCCCCCACCACCAGCTTCTGCCCCCACCAACTCCTGCCACCTCCTGCCCCCACCACCATCACCTGTCACCGCTAGCACCTCATGTCACCGCCAGCTTCTCCTGTCACCGCCAGCTTCTCCTGTCAACGCCAGCTCCTGCCCCCACCACCATCACCAGCTCCTGTCACCACCAGCTCCTCCTGCCACCTCCTGCCCCCACCACCATCACCAGCTTCTGCCCCCACCAACTCCTGTCACCTCCTGCCCC